>JNNX01000004.1:3436734-3542845 GCA_001657655.1 Talaromyces piceae | reverse complement strand
ATATATTTGCACAGAGCGGCCCTCTGAAGATTGCCGTAGTCCTTCGATCGATCTTCGTTCTCTTGCCTTTGTCACTGTTCGTGCTTCAGGCAGAGAGCTTCAAACCACATTGACCGGCCATCATTTATATCGAAAAGGATGGAAACGAAGTGCAATATTGAAGTATCAAGTTAAGAACAGACCATAATGATATACATGATGTGATTGGCCCGACGGCATTCCGCGAATCATTGGTCACTACGGAAGCCAATCAGACCGACATGCCGAAGAGTGTGGATATGAACGCCCGAACAAACGAGACCTGGCGAGTTCCTCTTTGTATACAAGATTATAAAATACCGGTCTGTCTAGCCTTTCTTGCAACGCCGAGCCAAATCCTGGGGAATCGTGCTCTACGTATGCAAGGAGGTGCGAATTGTCAACGATCGGATGGTGGTCAGGATATAGAACGGGCCGGTAACCCTAACCCTAATCAATTCAAATCAGCCGGGTCCTGAGTCAGCTTACTGAGAGCGGAACATTCTGTTATGCTCCGACAGCAATTCCTAAAGCCGGCCACCTCCAACAGCTCGCATCCCCCTCCTCTGTTGCAATATTGAACAGAGACTAGACAACATGTCCACAACTGTGACAGAGACCGTGCCGCAAGCGGTGGCAATTACCGCCGACAACGTTGCGACTCTTTTCCCCGATGTCGACACCTCACTTGCCCGCTCCATTCTCCCCGCCGCGGGGGGTTCTTCCGCACGTGAAGGCAACGATTTGGAAGGATACGATGAGGAACAAGTTCGTTTGATGGAAGAAGTCTGTATAGTCCTGGACAATGACGATAAACCCATTGGAAGCGCAAGCAAGAAGACATGTATGTTCATACCTTTTCTCCTAAACCCATCTTCTTCATTTTTGCCCCTGGACGAACTGCTTGTACTGATGTGCATGGTGATCTCTGATAGGCCATTTGATGACCAACATCGATCGAGGACTCTTGCACCGTGCCTTTTCTGTCTTCCTGTTCGATTCGAAGAACCGCCTCCTACTCCAGCAGAGAGCTGCAGAGAAAATCACCTTTCCTAATCTATGGACAAACACATGCTGTTCGGTGAGTTTCTTGACAAGTGGTGGAAGACTAGTGCCTCTTGTGCTAATACTAACCTTCTCTTCTTCTCTTTTAGCACCCTCTCGGTATTGCTGGAGAAACCGGTGCAGAGTTGTCCGCTGCCATCGAAGGTGTCAAGAGGGCCGCTCAAAGAAAGTTGGACCAGGAACTGGGGATCAAAGCAGAGCAGGTGCCACTGGAAAAATTCGAGTTCCTAACACGGATCCACTATCTTGCTCCTAGTGACGGAAAATGGGGAGAACATGAAAGTGAGTTTCTCTGATTGAGGGATATTTGGATGCGTGCTGACCTGTCAACTTTAATCAAGTCGATTATATCCTCTTTATTCAAGCCGATGTCGACGTCAACCCCAACCCGAACGAGGTCCAGGACACCAAATACGTAACACCAGACGAGCTCAAGACCATGTTTTCCGACCCGGCGCTAAAATTCACCCCTTGGTTCAAGCTTATTTGCAATTCGATGCTTTTCGAATGGTGGAGCCAATTTGGCAGTCCCAGTTTTAGTAAATATAAGGGAGAGCAAGATATTCGTCGCATGTGAAGTTGATCTCAGATCTTTTCCGTGCTTTTACCTACATTCTAATCTTCAATGATACCACTCACGAACTGCCATCACCCACATACCACTTGTCTCTGCCTGTGGTTAAATCATTGCATAAATTAAGTATACGAGACTATACTACTATGCTTTTTGTATGAACTTGACTCCGTAGTGCTTTTATTATGTCCCTTTTATGTTCCATCGAGGTTCGGTACATGAAACGTTATATAATTCATCGTCGACTGCCTTTGCCTTTCTTCGACGGACGGGCATTCTTTTCCCGTCTTTTCTCCTTGAGTTTCCGAGCCTTACGAATATCTTCGTTGTTGCGTAGCTCGTTCTTTGGCAGTCTGCCGTTATTATACATTCCCTTTGTGACAGCACCATCTCCTTCAGAGGCAGCCGCTTCCTTGGCCAGTCTCTGCTTCTTTCTCTTCTTCTCGTAGTCATCACGGAACTTGTCGAGCTGCTTCGGAGCTTGCTGTTTGTTATGCTTGTATTTTCGGCCCGACAGTGAATTGCTCAACTCTGAAGACAGCGTGGTATTCTCTGCCTCGCCCACGCGAGGCATACGGCCCATACGTCTTCCTTTCTTCCAAGCATCAAACCGGCCACTCCGAAAACTGGCTGCAATCTTTGTTCCACTCTCACCACGGACGAGGGCTGATCCGCCCCGGGAGCCGTCTTCATCGTTGCGACGTGAGACGTACTTGCTATGGCGCTTGTCCCACCGCATCGTTGACCGATGTTCTCCGAAACCAACCTTCTCATCAATGGTGAGGTCCATGGTAGCATCGCGAGAGGCTTGTGCAAAGTTTGAGTTGGAGCCAGAATGCACCCCGTATGCACGATCTTCCGCCAAAGACGTATTGGCTGGTGTATATGACATGAAATACTCAGGATTCTGGAACGCTTCCGCCGTGTTCTTGCTTTTATTCTTGTCTGTGCCGGACTTTGAGTACTGAGAGAATGTGACTTCGAGATCAGACTCCGAAGCCATGGACATGTTGTCAAGATTGTTCTCCACTGCTGCATCGCCTTCGTCAGAGAAGTGGTCCATCTCGGCGTCGTCGTTGCCTCCTTCGGTAGGGCCGGAGGCATTAGTTTCGGCTTCAACCTTGGCTTTGGCTGCGGCACGCTTCTTGTCGAGCGTAGAACGCACTCGCTTTATCGTCTCAAAGCTCTCGTCTACCGCTTTCTTGCCAGTACGACGACCACCAATCTCGAATATTGTCTCCTGCGGCCGGTATCCTCCAAGTCGAGCGAGCATCTTTTCCCGCTCGGCTTCCATTTGGCTACTTTCGTCGTTAAACAAGGGATTCAATGATGTCCAATTGTCCGAAGCGACTACTTCCTTAGCGCGTTTAGCACTTTCCAGGGAGGCAGCGTTCCTTGTCCGCATGTAAAGCTTTTCACCTCTGTTAGCGACTGCTCTCTGGGACTGGAGATCGGCTTGATCGCTCAAGACTTTTGTAACCCATTCGCAGTGGGTTGAAAGAGTGTCTCTAGGGAAGCCTCCAACAACAACCTCCTCAGCGAAGTTGACCTGTTCTGATTGCCGCCCAAGAACCAACTTGCGGCCCAAGAAGAGTTGCAAGTCTATAAGGTAAGGGGCATCAGCATCTCGAACTAGACTGTAACTCCATCCCTTCTGACCGGCACGGGCTGTCCGTCCAACACGGTGGACAAAGATCTTCGGTTGGGAGGGAAAGTCATAGTTGATAACATTCGCCAGAATCGGAATGTCGATACCACGGGCAGCCACGTCTGTCACCACCAAGATGCTGGTTATTCCGTTTCGGAATCGTTGCACTTCTATATTACGAGCAGTTTGGTCGAGGGAACCGTAGGCATAAGATACCCAAAATCCAGCTTCGCGTAGTATACTCACTAGATAGTCGACGTGATGTTTCGTAGCGGCAAAGACGATAGTAGAGTGTTTTGTGGGCGACTCAGCAACGTTGATAGCCCTTTCGGTCTTTGGCCGCTTTCTCTTTTTCGACACTGGCTTATTATCAGAGCGCTCCTCCATCCAGCGCTGCGCAGCCTCGGTAGGACCAGTAGGAATTTTGATCACGTCGTGTAAAATGTAAAGAAGCGCGCCTTCTTTATCCGCAGTTTTAACCGAGAAGAATGCATTCTGAAGATCGGGAGAAATCTTGCCTTCTGTATCTAGTCGAATGAGCGTCGGTTCTTGCAAACCAGCCCTGGCGAACTCAACCAGCGACTTGGGAAGTGTGGCAGAAAACAAGAGAGTTTGCCGCGTTGAAGGGAGTCCGTGTAAAATCTCTGTAAGCTGGGCAGCGAAACCCATTTCAAACAGTCTATCGGCTTCATCAAAGACCACATATTTTACGCTCGACAGATCAAGGTTCATTTCAACTTTCAGGTGTAGGAAACGACCCGGAGTAGCGATGACAATGTCCGGATTACCGACCATTAGACCGAACTGCTCTTCCAGACTGTCACCGCCCACCAGTAGCACTGCTTTGAGATCGGTTCCACGACTGAGTTCTTTGACAACCTTCAAGGTCTGCAGAGCCAGTTCGCGCGATGGCGACAGTACCAGGCCGCGCAAACCTACCTGATTGCTGTGGCATTTCAGCTTCTCGATCATTGGAATCACAAACGCAGCCGTCTTTCCGGAACCAGTCCGCGCCATACCCACGACATCTTGTTCGTCCAGAATCACGGGGATGGTTTTGCGCTGAATCGGTGTCGGCACAGAGAAGCCTTTGCGGGCAATGGCTTTGAGCAGTTGCGCGTTCAGACCCATAGCCTGGAAGCCACCACCCTTCTTGACAGTCCTTCCCTTGAGATTGGAGGTCTTTCGGTTGGCAGCAGCTTGTGTAGCTGCAATGAAAGCTGCGTCATCTTCACTCTCATCATCCCCGTCTAATAAATTCAGATTTGCTGCCGGAGTCGGTTTCTGTTGTTTAGGTGTTGACAAGCCCCAGCCATCTTCGATGTCGGAGTGGGCATCATCTTTGAATAGAGCCTTCGAGATATCAAACTCGGTTTCGGAAACGGCTGGCGAAGCCGCCCGGTGAGGCATAATTTATGATAGAAGGCGAGTTGTATTGACAGTCTCACTGTTACTGAGAGACATCAGAACTTTTTTTTTATCTTTTATCGAAAACTCGATCGATATCCGAAGGCGGTGAGATAGATAACTGTTTCTGCCTGATCTCACCGCCCGTCCGTATCGGGCAACGGCACGACGCGACACGTCCCCCGCGTTCGCCCAAAACAGACATATGAAGAAATCAAGCAATTTCTCCCGATTTCAGTTGCATTCGCCAATTCTCAGTGACGGCTGTCTACGCGTTAAGGAATCATGGGTAGGTTCTCTACAACTTATCTTCAGATTTCGCTCTAATAAATGCAGAGGGTGGTTATGGAAATTACACGACGACCTCGTATGGAGCGCAAGGTGGCATGGGTGGTGGAGGGTTCATGCCTGGCGAGACCAACAGCCCAGCAACTGGAAGAGTAGGATTCCCCTTTCCTTGTCTGGTATAAGATGAAGCCATGCTTCTTCTGATGTTTTTCATGGTTTCATAAACCACAATGGCTGCCTTGTTAATTCTGTTGACAGCAACAAGACAACAAATCCGTCCGACCTGTGACAATTAAACAGTTACTGGAAGCCACACAAAGCCACCCAGAAGCACCCCATCAGATTGACGGTGCGGATATAAACGTTATTTACTGCGTCGGCCAAGTACGCAACATATCGCAGCAAAGCACGAACGTCACGTACAAGCTCGACGATGGCACAGGTGAGATCGAAGCCAAGCAATGGATCGACTCAACGCGAATGGACGACGATATGGATGTAGATGGACAGGGAGGTGCAGGCAGCAAACAGGGCACGAAAAAGAAAGTTGAACTGGATGGATACGTTAAGGTCTTTGGCACGGTCAAGGACTTCTCGAATAAGAGGTATCTGGGGGCGCATTCTGTACGGCCGTTGACGGACATCAATGAATTGCATGTGCATTTCTTGGAAGCAACAGCCGTGCATTTGTTTTTCAAGCATGGACCCCCTCCCTCCAAATCGGAGGGTGGTGGTGGGGTTAATGGTGCCACTACTAAGGCTGCAGCAGACGATTACAATGCTGGAGGCATAGGTGGACGACCGCTGCCCCCCATGTCTGCTAACGCACGCCGCGTTTACAACCTGCTCAAGAATGAGCCGCAGAGTAACGAGGGTCTACACATGCAGAATATATCGGCCAAATTGGGTCTACCTGCCACAGAAGTTCTCAAAGCCGGAGATGAGCTGTCATCGGCAAGTTTGATCTTCTCAACAATGGACGAATACACGTGGGCGATTCTGGAATACTGAAAGAGACATGTGAACTGGACGCCAGCTGTTTCTGTAACTTTTATGGTTCAAAATAAACCTGAGACCTGCTCTAATGACAAAGTCACATTTGCAATGTATGTAAAGTAAATGAATGGAGGGAAATCGTGATACTTCTATTCATCTCACGCCAATGAAGTTCATAACTAACCACCGGGCCCGTCAGTGTGACTGACGGTACGCAATGCGTTCCGTAGCATTGATCCTCAAGATACCTCCATTAGACGGGTTTTGCGATGTTAGCACGGATATATCAGACGATACCGTTTCTAACCTTCGCATCCTCGACACTCTTTTCCCAATTAGTCCGACTCAGAAACACGACCTCGATGAGGAACACCAAACCTAGGGCAATAGCAACGCCAGTCCATAGCCCCCAAAGATGCCAACCGAGCCCAAAGGTTGTCCCCATGCTAATCGGCATCGCGACCGCGTAGTAACAGAACACCTGTACGTAGCCGCCTATCTCTTGCCGGCCAATGCCCCGAAGAATGCCGTTACAGCTTGCGGCCAGCGCATCGAAAAGCTGGAAAGCAGCACAGAGAGGCAAGACCGCTGCAACCATTTCGATAACGTGTTGGTCCGATGTGAACAAGCCTGCCAGTGAGTATCTCAGGCTGGAAAGTAGGATCATGTTCATAACTCCCACAATCACCGCGCCACTGAGGTTGACTTTGGCTGCTGTGCGCGCTGCATCGACGAGCGTCGCCCCGATTAGGTTGGCGACGCGAGTGCTACCTGCGATCGACAGAGGGAAGGGGATCTGAAAGGTAATGCTACTAATCGTGCTGAGGATTGACTGAGCAGCGAGTGCCTCTGTGCCCAGATAGGATGAAGTCAATGTCAAAAGTTCAAATGCAAGGCATTCGGCTTCCACCATGACGAAGCCTGGTAAGGCAAGCCGAATCATGGGGCCCCAATTCTCAAAAGCCCGCCATGTAAATCCATTCCAACATTCACGTCCGCCGACAAAGTAAACATAGAGGAAGAGACAGAATGGAAGAAGGTTCTCGGTGATCGCCACAGCAATGGGTGCGCCTATAAAACCCATTTCGAGCTTCCAGACAAAAAACCAATTCATAAATGCATTGAGCGGCGCACAGAACAAGAGGACATATAGCGATGCAGTGAAAATGCCCTGTGCTTGCACAAACCGCTTCCCACTCTCGAAACAGGCATATCCGGGAGCTCCCAGGATCAGAATCTTCAGATACTTAGCTGCAAGTAGGGCCACCTCTTTTTCGGGGATGATAGCCACAAGCAGTTTATCGGCAAAAAACCATAGCAGTCCGATTGGGATGGTGACTACCCACAGAAAGAAAACCATTCTCTGCATCTGTAGCCCGACCAGCTTCTTCTTCCCGGAACCATACGCCTGAGCACAGAGAGTGTCAAGACTAGTAGCAAGACCTTGGAATACGGCCCAACCGGTGATACTAACGCTCATGCTGGCGAGGCTAACAGCTCCTAGTTCTACCGTCCCTAGGTGCCCAACTGTAAAGACACTGGCTACGGTCAAGGAATACTGGAGCAGGAAAGTGGCCATAAGCGGCAGTGAATATTGTCCGATAACTCGAGCTTCTCGTTTCCAGCTTGATCGAATAAGCCCCGCGGTGACCGCCTCTTCCCATTTTCTATCGATCTCCGTCTCGTCGAGATTGCCTTGGGGGGCCAACAAGGCCGTAGTCTCACTTGGCTCCGATCCGCCTGTTGAGTGGTTATCCTCGGCCACTTCCCCAGACTGCGTCCTGCGCAAGAGGCTGGAGCTGATCTGAGCCGTAAGATTACTTGCAGAGCCAATTCCTGGTTGACGTGTACTAAGGACATGGTTATCGTTCAACAAGTCTCTCTCTTCCAAATAAGCGCGCTCTACTTCTTGCTTGGACAAATACTGTTCCTGCTCTGTATCATGGGGCACAACCGTTCCGCGTGGACCTGCCGTGTAAAACCCAGGCCGACGGTAAGAGCCTGCTAAAGAGTGCGGTGTAGTACCGAGCACATCACTGGTTGCGCGCACAAGAGGCGCCTGGTTGGCGTCATCTAAGTCAACGCCCGCTCCATCGTCTTCGTCATAATAAGCGAGGTCGCGGGCGATAGCATCGCGAGCGATAGGAGAGCTTGAATTGAACGACCGACTGTATTCATCGGACGGGCCGGCAGCATGTGGAGGCCCAGCCTTGTTATACGCCATGTCACCAATAAGAAAAAGAAAAAGACCTGATGACAATAGGCTAGGGCTTGGGATTGTGCTGACGACAGGTGTCCCACTGGCTTAGACACTTAAGGAATTCTTTTGTATCCTCTTAGTCCTAGAAGCACGGAGTGTCAAACAGACGGTGTGAGAAACATCAGAGGGCGACGACTGCCAACTAGCTAGATGAACTCGGTCGGGGTCGGAGAGCGAAAGTGGAGAATGCGGGCAGGCGATAGCTTCTTTTTTGTTTGATACACACTGCTTGTGTTGGGAGACATGTACGCTTTCACCTCTCCAAGAATCCAACGGCCGGAGAGACTAACGTAAGAATGGCGAACAGAGTCGATCAGTAGTCCTGTCCAACATACAATGATGTCTGGTAGAGGCGGAGACGTGTGGCAGGGAGGCGAGCACCTGCCGGACCAGGCAAGTCCTCGCGACTGCAAACTCTGCAAACATAACGTGAGGAAGGAAGCACGTGCACGCCTCGTTATCGCAGCTCCTGCTGGCCCTCACTTGTCACTTGCCAGAACTTGGAAGCCTGACCTCATCCCGCATTGGATTTTGCCATTTTACATTCGTATTGATCCCTTCTCTGATGAGATTGTAATGATCGACACTTGCGCGCCTGGGGCGCCGAAATGTCTGATGATGCCAGCCCGATCGGGCTAATGGGGCCCCGCGTTTAAGGGAGAACTCCGATAGGCCCAGCCCATCCTGCTCTTCTTACTCCAGGGCCCAACCACCAAGCTCGGTTATACGTATCCAGTTGCATGACCTACCTTTCTTTCAAGTCGGTTTCTAACCCAATTTCGAAGAAAGACTGGATGAGATGGCTGGGAACGGAACCTCCCCGGCTGTGCGCCGGCAGTACAACCCAATAATCAATCCGGTCAACGCGAAGCCAGTCATTGTCGAAGAGTATGTCGTCTAGCAACCATTATGTGGCCCTGTTACTGTTCTCCCACAACGTACACCTCATGCAAGGCCAAGAAGGGCTATATAGTACTAATAAAACTCTAGTCACGCCTCAACGAGGTCACTCTTTCTCGCCCGCCCCCTTTTTGGGCCGCTCATTTTCGAAAACGCTGCGTCCGATGCACGCGATCATCTTGCCAACGAGCGCACTTTTCTTTCCTGGCTACGGCTCTCCATTTATCTGGCAGTTGTATCGTGCGCCATCACGGTGTCATTTCATCTGCGCTCTTCGCCAACGGCGATTGAGCGCAAGATCTCACTGCCGCTCGGCATCGTGTTCTGGTGTATGAGTTTAGCCTGTCTGCTCAGTGGGTTCTCCATCTACGTCCGCACTGTGACTAAATATAGCCGCAAGGCGGCCCTGGTACAGAGTGGATGGAAGACGCAGTTGTTTTTCACAGTTGTTGCTACTGTGATTATTGGCTGTTGCGTCTTGTTCCTAGCTACTGATCAGAAGAAATAGCTTGTTTTTTGCTCTCCCTATATACATATACTAGTACATCATTCTCGTTCAATGCCGTCATGGGATATGCTTGATGCATAACATCGCACATGTAGCGTACCACCCATATGTAGCAAATCCTTTGTTGATAAATGGCAGTGTAGATGACTGGAATTTTGACTTGAAAGAGAAAAACATGTTAAAGTGATAGAAAAACATAGGAAAAAATTTCATTATAACCGACAAAGAAACTAGAAGACATTCTAATGTAATAGTCTATACAGACTTCCACAGGTTCAAAAGCCGCCTTCAAAAAATGCCATGCCTCCAGTACCACGAACCCAACGCTATACAAGTAAAAATGAATATACATGACAGTATAGTTGTGCAATGCAATGCAAATCAGGGTAAAGAGAAATGTGCGTTGTGGGCACTAGCAGTAC
Organism: Talaromyces piceae; assembly: GCA_001657655.1. Lineage (NCBI taxonomy): Eukaryota > Fungi > Ascomycota > Eurotiomycetes > Eurotiales > Trichocomaceae > Talaromyces > Talaromyces piceae. Next base: position 3,532,759 of record JNNX01000004.1, on the reverse strand, counting down.
TGAAAAAAATGGTCCAGCGAATATCAACAGCGCTGAATTATTGTAACTCGACCGGTGTATCAATCCAGGTAGAAAAGTTGCCAACGGTAAAATTCTAAGATACTTCAACAAAGAAAACAAAAATAGTTCAAAGTAGAAAAGTCTTGTATAAGCAGACAATAGCAAGAGCTGTAGAAGTCGATGCACTGTACCCAAAACAGGGCCATTTTGTACATTGCTGACAAATTGTGGTGCCGAAATCTGTATCTCAGAAACCTCGCGTTATGTAGCAATTCCATCAAAGACACATAATTAGGATTAGAACAACTAACTGGGAGTTCCGGCTCCCAGATGCAGACGGGTGTCCACAGGGAGTGTGACAATGACGCGTTTCCAAAAGGTGTTGAAACGTGTTGAAAGATGAGCTTTATATTAATCATTCACGATGTCATCCACTGCCATTCGTCGCCTCTTGGCGGGTTGTGGGTTATCCTCCTTATCAGCTTCGCTTTTGCGCCGTCGATCCAGCCCGGATTCTGTTGCTATTTTCGGATCACCTTTCAAGTGCTGGGTGTGAGAAAGAGGGCTTTTCTGGTCAAGTCCTGACATCATAGTGCGTGGCCGAGGAATAGGAGGAAATGGGGACCGCAACTCGATCCGACTGGATGATTCGTAGAAAGAGCGCGGTGACTCTTGAGACATGCCTTGCACCGAGGGAGCTTTCCGGGGGCTTCTTGTACCTTGATATCCGGCCAGGTCGGAATATGAGCCGCTGCGCTGGTGCGAGTGCACCGGGCTGCCGTGCGAGAACGCAGTTGGCGATGGCAAGATCGGCGGCAGTCGAAAGCCATGTTCTCTAGGCTCCTGGGGATCAAGGGATGGCCCAGGTATATCTCCTGGCCGGTTCGGTGTTTGAGGGTTGATATGTGATGGCGGAGGTGGTGCATAATGCTGGTGGTATTGTTGTGGTGACACTGTGGGTGGTGTGCCAATAGAAGGTCGGTCATTGTACATCAACAACGGCCTTATCTCGGTGCCAGGCGCAGGAGTCGTAAAACTCGTTACTGGGGAGCGAGAAAATGGGCTAAGAGGATAGTTGGTTCCCGTAAAAGATGATGGAGGAGGCGGCGGCGGCGGCGGCGGTGGTGGTTGTGCTGGGGAAGTCAGATGCCTCTGGCTGCTACCAACAAGGCCTGCCTGTGACGATGGAAAATGTTGCTGCCATCGGGGCTGATGTGAAGCTACAGTATCCGAACCAGTGCTAGAGCCTGTAGTACTAAGCCCTCGTGGCCGGGCATACTGCAAGTCGGTAATCGGTCGAATCTCTCGCGATGAAGTTCTTGAGTGGCCAAGTCCACGAGCGGAAACTTGAAACTGGTCTCTAGATGCTGAAGAACCTTCCGCCGAAGTGTATGCTCGCGCAGGGGCTTCTTCCGCTTTCAGAGGTGGCCGGCCGCGCTTCTTGTGAGTCACATCAACGCATGTCGACTAAGGTTGGCGTTAGTTTTCCAGCTGCCTACATTTTCACCGAGGAGAACTTACTGCTTTCCCAGATAACACACACCTCCGGCAAGGCCTGGCGGAATCACAGCCTAAGTGTTTCCGCTTACAGTTCACGCACGCAGAAGCCACATGCGCCTTTGCACGCCTTGTCGATCGTGGGGGCAGCGCTCGTATAGAGCCGCTGGCAGGAAGCCCATACGCTTGCGGAGGCTCGACTTGACTCTGTGACAACCCAGTACTGATGCTGGGGATCTGGACCGCCAGACTTCCAGATACTCCACTTTGTAATGGAGAAATAAAGCGAGGTGCTTGCGGCACGCTGGCAGCCCCTATGGAAGTCAACGTCGGCAGGGTCGGTGGAAAGCTTGTGCGGGCTGCGTCTATGGACGTTGACGGCTCCGAGGTTCGTGGTCGCTGCTGTGGAGTGGTCACCGCACCTTCAGACTGAGTGCTTGTCGGCAGCAAGCCAGACATAGGGGGAACTGTGTGATCCGCCCTCAGGCTGGGTTTCGGCCCCGTTAACGGCGGCGGCCGCGAGTGAATAGGAATATGGCCAGGGTCCAAGTCGAATCGATGGGGCCCAAAGTGCGAATTTGCAAACCACGGAGCGGGGAGAAGTAGAGATTGCATTGGAGTTAACGCCGTTCAATCGGCAACGGTCCTGGGCGTTGTATGTGTCAGTATAACCGTATAGCGCAGCTATAACGATACTATGAGTGATGATGTTGCTGGTCGTGACATTTGCAGCTTTAAAAAGAAAGGCCGTGGCCCAGATTGCATCTGTACTATGGAACTCTCGGTTTCGATGGGATTGGTGCTCCAATAGTCTCGAGTTATTCGACTAGTCGATAATAATGAATTTTTCCCTGCAAGACAACCAAAGTATTGGCCGTTGCGTTCTCTTGATTCCTCGTCACTTTCCGTCTCTCGTGGAAGTCGACCTGCAAAGAAAGCACTCTCAGCACTCGATCACACCGAAATCCAGGTGTTGACCGTGCAACGAGTGCGCAGTTGCGCCAGGGGCTTCCACCCTTTATCGGTATAGCCTGATAGATCACGACCAGGCCACTGTTGCATAAGATAGCACAAGTTGGGGACCCTTAATGTCTCCTCTTTGCCTCTAGTGATGTTGGTCCCATAAGCTTGGGATGATCGACGTGGCGTACTAGTGACTAGAGTCTAATGGATGACACGTCTCAATATTGCCCTCCCAAGTGGGTGCGGCTAGAGAAACAAAAAAGAACGGGAAAGACCAGACAGGGCTTGAAAAAGGGAAAATGGACAGGAAAAAGAAAGAAAAGAGAGGAAAAAGAAAAATGGGAAAAGGATGTTCCCCCCAGTAGTGCGGGCTCCGTACTCGAGAGTTTCCGAGAGCGAAGAGACGTTGAAAACGCCTGTGTTGTTCATAGAGCACGAGTATGTGGATCTTCCCAGGCTACTGATATCTAGTGGCTAGCGGTAATAACCGGACGTATGTCCACACGTTGTAGCTTATGACGAATTATGTGAAACAAAAAGAAATAAAATAAAGAAAAAAAAAAAGGATTCGCGCAGTGTCCAAGATCTGCAACGATGGACCGCGTACTGGTGATCACCTCCACCTGCAGGTCATGACAGAAAGTGCCTGGAACTATGCTCCGTAACTAGGGGGGCAGGTGGGAGACGGCGCTCGCTCATTATTCACAGACCAGGATATGAGGCAGTGAAAGGTATGGGACTGGGCATTCACCGTGGTCCGTGGCACGGCGCAGCTCCAACGTACTAGGTAGTTTCTGGAGGGGGGGGGGGGGGGGGGGGNGGCGCGCGGCTAGTATACTATACCGCAGCAGCCTGCAAGATTAACTGTACGGTAGTCTTCTGATCTCCGTAGCGGACAGATCCACCGTCCACAACAAATTGCAGCGGAGTTCGGCGCGAAGAATGGACAATAGCAGTGCCCAGTTGAAAGGCCGGTTTGTTCGGGTATTTTACACTGGCTATGGGGGAATCGTGATCGATCGGTGCACTGCTTTCGATTAGTGGTTGGCATAGAAAAAAAAAAAATAAATAAATAAAAAAGAAATAGGGAAAATAACAAGACAGAATTATCGTTTTCGATTTCCCTTCCCCGTTATTGAAAGATGAGGAACTACTATTGATGCCTTTTTTTCTGCTTGTCCCCAGGCCCGTCCAAATTAGTCTTACATGACTCGAACTTGGCAATGATAGTAGATTAATACATGGCTCGTAGTGCCAAATAGTAGGTCAAGGAACGCCTAGGTCCCGGTTTCTGCGCCGATGCTGTTGTTCGAGGGTCTACTGCTTGCCGGGTGCAGTGGCTTGCAGTAGTTGAACGCTTGGGAATGGCTGCCGCTGTCAGCGAAGATAGCCAGTCGGCCGAAAATGGATTAGCAAAAAACCGGATACCAGAGCCCTAAGCAGTTTTGTAGACAGCCCATGGCTGAAGGGAGGAAGGGAGCTCGGGCCTCGAGCTCCCGAACATGAGTTCAAGTCTCCAGCCGGCTCCAGGTCGAATCAGCGTGGGTGTTTAGTGGGGAGCTATCTGTGTCGGGTATGTCGGGGCTTTGGTGACCCCAGACGATTCGGCCACGCCCAATCGGAGGCGGCTTGCATGTGGTGGCCGCGAACTACTACGGATAGATCGACGTTGTCAGCCGTCTTGTTTTTGCTCCGGCCCCAATAGTCGCCAATAGTCCAATCGTCAGCGCGGTAGAAAGACACGAAACCCGAAAGCTCCAAAATCAGAGCGGCTGCGTGACAGAGTCCGGAGTATATGGAAGAGGGAAAATTAAATCACAGGAGGAGGAAAATCAGCGAAGGAAAGACGCCGATGGGTGGTACAAGAAAACCAATTGCGGATGAAGATCCGTATGCAAAAGCAAGACGGATAGTGGGTTGGTATGTGATGCGCGTTGCTTCTTACCTGGCCGACTGACTGCGCACTGCACGGTGCGGGCATTCCTGTACTTGGGAATTCGGCGCTTTTCCCTTTCCACACTTTGACGCACACTACGTTCGCGGGGAGAATATCAATTGGCCGCCTGCGCGAAGATCGTGGAGACGCAAAAACGGTGCCAGACACGGAGAAACTCATCGCGAAAACTCAAAATGACGTTGACTTTGGACAGGAAACCCCATTTTAGGTGCCAATATCACATTGATCGGGCCATTGTGGAAAATCAAAGGGAAGCCAGAAAGCGGTCCCTGCTCCATGTCCCAGCGGTCAGAATGTCTTGAATCATCGTACCATAACTCTTCTCAGGCACAAAACGAACTGGCAAATAGTAAAAGCGATGGTTCATGCTCAGTCTTGGAGAGCCGAAAAAGTTGGCTGACTCGACTGGCCCATCGGAAGTCGTCTCTGCCGCCATCATCAATACTGCGGTTAGCTGAGGCTGGCCTAGACTGTCAGCTGCGCCCGACTATTGGGCTTAGCCGTGCATGCTCAAATTCAAATAATGGGAGCCCTGTTCGGCGGGTGAAGGCTCTACCGACGCTACGGTAAAGACTAATATTAGTTTATCGGCGAATAGAGGCAAATGTTTTTCCCTGGTGGGGTAAGGGAGCTGGGAATTACATGTAGGTTTCCGTACCGGGAGTCCGTGGGGCGCGATCCTAAATCCCGGATATTTTATCCCCGAGCCTAAAGACGAAAAAGGGCCCCTTGGTCGCCGCGAAATGTAGGATTGATTATTTAGAGTTCGCCACTTGGTTGCTGTCACGGTTGTAAAGAGCAGCAGCAGTCTTTGTTCTGCCTCCTCGTAGCACTCTGTACTTCGTACTCTGCACGTACGTTCGGAACGTAACAGCAAAACAGCGAGCCCTTTAGCTGCTAAAAGTGGACTGGCTCCCTTATTGATGTTGACGCCGCCACTGTCCTACAGACCCGGGTCGTACACGACAGACACGCGTTCCGTCTTCTAATTCACTCGCATCGAGTATGATGCATCTTACAGCCATGCAGTCTGAAGCTTAGTTATCCGGATGGAGCTGCCATATGTGGACAAGACGCGTTGCGTTTGGCTGATTACGTATAGAGCCATAGGCGCATCCTGCCTCAGCTTTCTGAGCTGCATAAAGTGGCGATGGAAGGCGAGCCAGGTGCGTCAAGCCAAGCGGGGAGACCTAAATGTACGTGTGCCGGCTTCGAAGCCAGGGGGTCTCGCCTCAATCAGGGCACTCAAACATGCTGCCCAATTGGTTCGTCACGATTAAGGTTGTGTATTCGTGTCTTAGCTGCAATTCTTAACGGTTTCCATCCAGTGGGGCTGCGAGCTGGAAGATGCAGTATTCTCTTCACTCTGAGCAAATGCTGCAAAACACTGTTCAACTGTCGATGAGAAGACTTTATGCGAGTGCAGAGTTACTTTGTACTGTGTAGTCTGTAAGGGTGGTAAGGTTGAAGCCGAGAGAAAGCAAGCACGCGACACCAGTCACTCCGGGAGGAAGGCATGATAACGCCGGATCCGCCTAAGCGCCCCAAGCAGGGGTCGCATACTCATTGCGGGCGAGAGCACCTCGTCTGGCCGTACAGGGAAGAACTCGTGGTTCACAATCAACGACCTATTGCAGATCATGACTGTTGGGCAGATCACTATTAGGATTGTCGTTACTCCCTTGTTTGGCATTGTGTCAATGTTCCGGCGATCTATCAACGCTCACCGTACCCATCCAGGGCGCGGATATGCGCGCTGCATGGTAGTGGTCCATGCTATTCCCCGTCGACTCTTGATTTTTTCAAAGTTCTTTTTCCTCTCCGGGTAAGGCGTCATAGGCGAGGATCGAGGGGGGTATTGTATTGGTTAACTAGCAACCAGATTGAATTATGCGGTACTAGACAGCTCGTTCACAGGGCGAATCAGCTTCCAGACCTTGTAAACAAATGTCTTCCACTCATCAAATCATAAGACGATCCAGGAATGATACCGAAAAACAAGTCGGGGAATAATTCGGTCAGAAGAATGAAAATTGGGATAAAGAGTTGAAACCCCGAGCCGGCAATACCGGATTACAGACCAGTCATCGCGTAAGTATGTACTATGTATGTGCGGGTATGAAACACTCCGTATGAAGTATGCACTTTGTACTCTGTAACCCCCGTATATTACAATGATGTTTTCTTTCCACTTTTTTTTCCCTTATTTTTCTTTTTCCAGGCCGGGGTGTCAAGACCGAGATCGTCAACTAGCAGTGGTGGAGAACTGCAGCATCGACTGGATGAATGCCGGGAACATAGTCCAAGCGTGCAGGATTAAAGCATGCAACGCTACGCCCCTTGCGATTCGGGGCGGATCGTTGACTCGTACGAGCTAGAGGGGCGTGGTACGTAGTACGTTGCAAGGGGGCAAGCGATGAAGTAGTGAAACAAAGATTTGTCTCCTCGGATCGATCCAGGAGATATCACCCGCGGCGACCGGTCTTGAGTAGTTGCAGATTGGCAGCAGCGAACAGCCAAGCCACACGAGCTAGTGGACATAGGTACCGAGTACTCCGTCCAGGTAACAGTAGTAGAAGCACGTCGTAGTCCATTCGCCTCTGACAGCGCTTTAATGGTGCTGTTGATGATCCGCGAGGATTACAGCGTTTTAAAGAGAGCCTATGAGAGTGCATAGAGTAGTAGCTCGTCGTGTACCAAGGAGCTTGTGTTACCTGCCAGGCTTGGCGTGGCGAGCGGCGCAGATCATGATCGATCGGGTGGATTCTCGAAAACGGACGACAGCCACGCAATGTGCATGCATCGTGCAGGCACTTTACGAGGCTGCGATGTTGTTGGGGATACAGAAAAGCTGAAACAGTGAAACAGTACCAAATGGAGCATCTAGGAAGAAGTTGGAGAAGTAGAAAGAGGCACTGGGTATGTGGCGATTCAAGGCAGCACCACACGCAGAACAACAACAAGGGCAGTCGCGAACCGCGCACACAGTTTCCGCCGGGTTCGGCTCGTTCCTTCCGGAAATTTCGCTATGCGTACACTCTACAGAGTTGAATAACAATATGGAGATAGTTCCAATAAAAACTTACGATATATTTTTCGAGTAATATTTTGTTTAACTTTCCTCTGTACGGCCTACGGTTTTCTCTGTATCTGTCCCCTCTTGTTACATCAAGGTTGTGTCGTTGGCTGTTCACCAGCAGGAGCCAGCTGACGACTCCCCTTGCTGGGTGTATTTTGGCATGCGTCGCCGTACCAGAATACCTGATAGCGCCCCAAGTCCGGAATACGGGTCACCTCGTATATCTGCATCAGAGTACTACGCGTCAGTTTAGAGCAAAGGAACATTGCCCAGCCCTGCAACTTTGCTAATCCTATGCCCCAGCAGCACGCCGATTGGCAGCAGTATCTTCGATTGAATCGTCACATCTCGTCTTCTATTACACAATACATATTACAGTCGCCACAGGAGAGAATAGGGGTTTAGCTAACCCAGATTAGCAGCAACGCCAGCTTTTGGCAGAGCATACACTCCTTTACCTCATACAAAGTGCCTAGTTCACGTTCTGGACAGAAATCAACACTTGCAGCAGACAAAGTCAGGTGATTGATCGCGCATGCTCCAAACACTCTGACTCGCCACGAGAAGCACCGTGATCAACTTCGCATGAGCCGTAAAAAAATAATAAGACGCATTGACAGATTCGGAATCTCGACGCTGGAAAAGATCACTGGACCGCTGGTACCCTAATGCCTAGCTGCAGTACGTACTTTTTTTTTCTTGGCCTCCGTCCAACCACAGTTCGCTTTCCACTTGTCGTTGGTTAGTTGCTTCCCCTCCTCTGCGAACCTTGGGTCACTCGGAGGTACAACCCGCACTGTACCATGGTTGCGTCGACGCTTAGCACTCTCTAATCAGAGTTCAGATGATCACATATTTCGGGTTCTTTGAACGGGGAATCCTTTCATATCCTGGATTCGGAAATGGAAGTAACATTCCCTTCCATCGGAACAACAACAATCAGGAATGAGGAGATATAAGACGTATCCACATATTTAGCTTCCAGAACAATGGGGAGGGGGTCGATGCTGATGACATTGAGTAATCCGTCGGATAAAGATTCCGCTCTCAGATGGAATTTGACATTATTGTGCCCGGGTAACTTGGATTGGTGCCTAAAAGCACCGAATCACCATATACCCTCAGCCTACCGTGCGTCGTTGTCCTCATGATCGACAATTGGCGGCATTGAGAGGTAGCATAAGCGGGCCAACTCGCAGTGCCAAATTATGAATGTACAATCTTAAACTATGTACAGATGACTATGTGACTTTCATATAAAAGGGGATTCAGTGTTGCAATCGACTGTTAACCACAAAGTTCAACTTAGCGTGCGAAAATAATGGTACAAAATGCACTCGTAAGCTGGAGTGGAAACCCGGAAAAAAACAAATAAAATGAAAAATAAAGAAAAAGAAAGGAACGAAAGGAAGAAAAGAAAAGAAAAGAGGGCTGGTTCTTGGGTTGCGAGGCAATCCTTCATGAATCAGTGCTTGTTGACTCTAAAAGCCGCTGGTCCAATTTTTACGAGTTTACGAGAGCTCTGATATTTGGGGGTGGCGAATCACTTCCGTTCAACCAGGCTGTCGGGATCTGGTTCACCCAGTTTTGTTCCTACTTCCGACCAGCACAAGTCAATACTCCGTATACTCCGTATGCGGGAGTACCAGAGTGGTAGGGCAACTATTTGCTTGTCATTTTTTTTCCAGTTGCTGGGGCTAGCGAGCACCGACTCATAAAACAGAGTCATGTAAAATAAAAAGAGACAGGCTAGCCTGATGGACCACGGCCGATCATTAGCGGCTAAAGTTGCTCGGCCAAACACCTTCCGTGCAAGCCCTAGCCCGAAAGGGGCAGGGCATCCCAAAACAGCATGACGCCAGCCCTTTTGGTTTCCTCTTTGGGAACACTCGACAGCCCCACGGTCGAGACCAGGTGATCACGACTCATGCACGCCAGTGGGGAACGTCACCGTAATTCAATCGCCTCTTGGAAGTCTTTCTGATCACCATCCTTGACGTGACAAGCCACCGACTACAGAGCACAGAGTGCAGAGTATTCTGTACGGCTTGATTCACTCAAACCGCGCTACGGGGGCCGCTGTTCCGGCGGTACGTGCTGAAAATCGTTCCGCGGCCTTGCGGCGTCGGGCCGTGGTCGATCAGTGATCACTGTGCATAGGGGATCGGTCGAATAAGAGGGCACTGAACCAGGATGAAAGCCACCTTTCCATCACAGAATACAGAGTACAGAGTTACTACCGGAGGTTTGAGTGGAAGAACCGTGCATGCTTTGGGTTGGTGGGCGATCTATCGAATGCTAGTTTCACATTGTGTGCAACCAATTGCCAACGGCGAGTCGGGCTAGCCTTTGTTAGCTGGGTGACTGCTTGTACTTGGTTCCGGACTTCGTAGGGAGGCAGTCGAGTCGTCACATTGTGGGTATCTTGCCTCTTGCAAATCAACACTTCGTCCTTGAGATGTTTGATTATATTATCAGTGTCCTTCCATTCTGAGACAACAATGTGGTGGTTTGCCGTTGCTGACTGTGAGTTGAGCCAAAAAGCTCAGATCCCAGCCGCCTATAATTATCTCCGAATATTGTTTTACGGTTCGCCCAGCCGCTTGACTAATCGCCGAAATAGCTGTTATTCTCCGGTGTCGACGAATTACGCGATGTAGTTTAGCGTGCCATTTGGGGTAAGGTGCCGTGGCACCACGGCCATGTCGATAGCTATGACTTCATGCTATCCTAAGTATAAAACCGTGGCGTATCCCTCGACATGCCTGAACAGCGCCCATATTGCTCTTTACCTGCGGGATTAGGGATTTATTTCCATTAGATATAGACTATATTATGTACTGCACCTCCTTTGTTGCGCTAAAATTGGCCCCTTTTTCGAGACCGCGTTCTAAATTTGCGCCTTCAGCGGCGCTCTGCGCCATAGTAATCAAATAATCTAAGATCCTCTTTTCTTTCCCCTATTCTTCCTTTTTTCCTTTGTATTTTTATTGTTCTCCCTCTTGCTAGAGGATAGAAACACCGAAGTACACTGAGCTATTGCTAAGTGGTACTATAGGTTTAGCTGTGGTCATTTTCTTATAAGACTCCGCTGGCAACCCTTTTAAATGCTGTCTAGAACAGAAGTAATTAGTAGGGGCTTCAAAGATTAGCTCGTCGAGTATTATTATAGGCAATGCGACCTCGAACCCCTTCTACGCGAAGATGACAATGATTCGAACCCATCAGACGAGGATGATGCGAACTATATTGACGACGACAATATACCAGAGGCGGACCAACGACCGCCGGCTCTAAACGACGCAAAATCAGCCCGAGAGCACGCTCGTCACCAATTTCGAGAGAAACGCGATTGTCAAAAAAGCTTCGCCAAAATGAGCCAGTGCAACAGGATCTGGGACAGGCCGTCAAGCATCACCAAACTAGCCCCGCGCCGAGTGAGGATGTGTACTGTTTCACGGGGCTCCTTTCCTATCTTTCTAGAATGCCGATCGAAGATCGATTACAATTTGTGTCCTGGTCTTGTGAAGGGGCACTCTCGCAAATCATGTCTGATCCTAGCCTTGTCTTATCACCAACCTCAGCAAGCACAGCTGAGAGGGGTTGAAAGAGTTGCTGGTCCTCGTCTAAACCTCGAGAAAACAATCCGTGGAAACCAGAAGAGAAAGCTCTTCTGAGACAACTGAAAAAAGAACATTTATCTTGGTCTGCTATAGAGGAGCGAGGGCTTTGCAGAGAAGTTCCCAAAGAGAAGGATTGGAGCTATCAAATCACATTGGTATACCAAATTAAAGGACGAACCTTGAGTGTGATCATTCTCGACATTGTCGAGATAGCTTGTAATTGTCCTTTAATTATAACTTATTTTATGGCTTCCACAGTGGAAGTTTGGTAGGGGGTCAGTCTAGAAGTAGTAGAAACCCCAAGCAAGTGTCAGGAAATAATTCAATATAGTTATCTGTCATTTGTTTTACTTGTCCATGGCGAGCGACTAACCACATTTTGCGTCGACATACGGTTGAATATCGATAGGCGCTAGCAACATGGACAGGTAGCTTTGCCATCCGAACCCGGCGCTCACCTACGTCCACAATTTGACAGAGCTCTGTTAAGAGGATAAGGAACGGCCGGGTCATGGTAGTCTACGCAGGTTTGAGAGTCGTGTCATGTAACCCACCAGGTTAATTCTTTAAAGCGCTCCTCTAGCCGAAACATCCACTTGGCCCATGTAGTGGTTAATTAGATCGGGAAATCATTTGAATTTATGGTTGAGACTGATTCAAATCGTGAAGTTTTGGTACTGTCGATGATTAGGCAAGAATAATCAAATTCTTTGAAAAAAAAAAAAAAAAAAAAAAAAAAAAAAAAAAAAAAANAGTCATCAAAGGGGAAATGATCTCGAACACCGATAGCATCTTCAGGAGTCTCAGCTGCCTCAAGCATTTTGGTCTTTATATCATGGGCCAGTTCTTTCACAGCATCGTAATCATCATTTGGTACCCAACCCAAAATATCAATACCTAAGGCATATCGCATTTCTTCTATTGCAATATCTGCTTCTCTTTGACGAGCATCTAAGTCGAGGGTTTTCCGGACATTGTCCTCTGAATAAGCCGCTGGAGCGACCGAAGAAGCACATTTGGTTTGATCTGCATCGGTGGTCTGGGTAATTGTTGGCCAATTCTGTATAGAGCGAATGAGTTCTGCTCGCAGCGATATCGAGTCTCCCTCCCAAGGCGTACCGACATTCTTGAATAGCCGTTGGCGGAGGATGACAGACTGATTAAAGATCGCGTCATAATGCTTCTTATTTAGTCTTTTGGTGAAAGCAGCATACAGAAAATGTATCAATCTTTTGCGCCGAGTCTCTAGCAATGATGCTTGCTCGAGTGAGGATAAAGATTCATAATCTGGAGGAAGAGCAACCTGAGGCTGTTTCAGCATCTCTGATTTAGGATCACTATAGTTCTGGAAATGAGTTGGTATTCCAGCAGCAATACCGAGAGGAAGAATAGAACAATGCTGCCAATCTATAAGTCCAACTATTTCATTTGAATCAGAAACGAGGATATTGTTTGGCTGAAGGTCAGGGTGGCGCATGACAGGTCGATTCAAAGTTGAATCTTTTGCATACCCTAAGAAGGGTATCATTTTAAGATAATTGGAGAGGTCCGTAATGTGACTATCAGGTGAGACGTGCTTAACATGATAGATTTCCCTATAGAGTCGGTCATAGGGCAAGCGAGGTTTTGCATAGGCGTTGGTCCAGGCTAGCTCACGTTCGCCAGCTGCTCGGAAAACCCCCATTGATGACAACCCTTTTGTAGTCAGTAATGTCGACAATGCAGTTCTCAAAGAGAGTCCACTCACAAGGGCCCCGATCGATATTCAACAGATCCCTTTTGTCATGCCACCAGCTATAATGAGCTGTCGGTCCGATACAGAAAGCCGTACCAGTGGGCTCAGCGAGCTGTACCCTGCTCTCAGATGAAAGGTCTTTAGTGTAGTAAAGACTTCCAGATGCAGGGAACTGCAGTGACATCAATCGCGTCTCCAATTCAATTATCTGTTTCACGACCTTGTGTTGTTCCTTCGGTGCCAATCTGAACCATGTGTCGCCGAGTGGGATACCATCTAACTTTTCCATAATGATATACTCTGTTCCAATAGGATTCGCCTTCGTCGAACACCACGAATACACCTCTGGTGTGGGAATACCATGTAGACGGAGATAGTCTAAGGTCGCCACCTCGCTCGCTACAGTATAATGTTTGGGTACTGTGCTTGGGTATGGAAGTCGCGCAATGACACGTTTCCCATCGCTAAAAGTGGCCTCGAAAATGCGGTTGAATCCACCTTCTGATAATTTTATAAAGGTTCTGAGATCGGATATTGAGTGGCGAGACGTAGTAGAAATAACGTTTTGAAGGGCGGTCACGTCAAACTCAAGGTATCGTTCTGCAAGACGGAGATGTTCGTTGAAGCTTCAAAAAGTCAGCCTTTGAAGAAAGTCAAATGGTCACAAGCACTTGCATCCATCTCCCAGACGTGTACCGGAAAAAATCACCATGAAAGGCGGCATCTGATTGTTATATATATTCTGTCGAAGCTCTCGCTTGCTATGGGTTCTCCAGCTTGTGAAAACGGAAAGTTCGAGGCCGTAAAGAGCCGAAAAGCTTTCGTGTCTTGATAGAAGAGTTTTTTATCATAATACTGCAAAGGAGACAACAAGAAACTGAGTTGAAGAAAGGGGCATTAGGAAGGAATATTGCGATTGATTACTTACTTCCCTTGAAGGTCCGTTCTCCGGGCTAGTTAATTTGAGGGCCTACCTTGCCGTGATTGGAAGAATTCGTGATATCATTGGATGGTCGATAGCTTGATCCCTACTTGTCTGTATTAGGAATAGTCGCCTGTCCGTCTTATGTGATTAGATCTATCAGCTGGCGCTTTGGCGCCGTCATGATCTTCTTCTTCAACATCTATTGATATCACATTCTCACGTTGGCTTATAGAGAGTGATTCTAGAATGAACGCTATAAAGCTGTCCATTCCTCGTTTGTCTGCCTTGCTTCGCAAGAAACAGTTTCCCATGCCTTCTCATGGGCCACGTTTATCGCCCAGCATACTCGTTGACGAAGAGATCACGCCAGCATATAAGTCTAAGTACTTCTACGCAGCAAATCCCGGAGAGGTTCTTGCTGGTCGTTACCAAACCCTGGTTAAGGTTGGTTGGGGCGTGTCTTCAACAGTATGGCTCGCGCGTGATTTGCAAGGGTAGATTTCAATAACTCTTATTCACGTTGAAGCTTTCTCTGTCTCTAATAATCATATAGGCATGTCGAAGAGTCAGAGATTATTGTAGCGCTGAAAATCGGCAATGATAATGTGAGTTCTGTAGGCCATGAGCGCGAGGTTGAAGAGCACATTTCGACGGCAGACCCGTCACATCGTGGTCGTTTAGTTATCCGAACATTAGTAAACTCATTTGAAGTTAATAGTCCGGAAGGTTCTTATTCGTGTCTTGTGTATCCGCCTATGAGAGAGCCATTATCGATGTATCAGCGGCGCTTTAACAATAGAAAGATGCCGCTAGCCCTCATAAAGACATACATTTATGCTCTTCTTATGGGACTTGAATATCTTCACAAAGAATGCAGAATAGTTCATACGGGTAATTTCATCTTCACCTATATTTCCCGTCGATCATACTGAGCCAGGCGGCTGTCTAGATCTAAAGCTTGAAAACATCATGGATTCATTTGAGGATCCAACTGTGCTTGCTGATTTCATAGATTCTCAGCTGAAAAATCCAATGGCTTTCAAGATTGATTCGACGGGACGGCCAGTGTATCAGTCTCGGGATGACTTCGGGCCACTCAAAAACCTAAGAAGTATACCACAGCTTGTCGACTTTGGCTTGGCAACTAGACTCGAGGAGGACGACGACTGGGGTGTCTGGCCTATTCAGCCAGATCACTATCGGGCACCAGAGGTGATACTGGGTAATGGATGGCAAATGCCTGCAGATGTTTGGAATCTTGGTGTTCTGGTATATCCCCTTCCCCAAAGATGTTATATCTACTAATTCAGACCAGCTATGGGATTTAATTGAAGGCAAAGAGCTATTTCAATATATCTATGATTAATAAGGCCAGTACAATGCAAAACTACATGTAGCCGAAATGATAGCCTTACTTGGCCCGCCCCCTCCAGAGGTAATACAAAGGTATCAATACATGCGAGAGTACTCATGGCCGGAGCCTGTCAGACGAGAAGATGGCAGAGTATGCGAGACCGCGGAGGAATACTTCTGTGGGCCATTCTTTGACAACAGTGGTATTATTCGGTTTCCTATCTTCGAACAAATACTATTAGACTCACGAAACATTCAGGTCGCTTTCTCTACGAAAATTTGATCCCCAACCGGAAACTAGGTGACACGGTTTCCTTCCTTGAGGGAGAAGAGAGGGAAGCATTTCTGGATCTGGTCAAGGAAATGCTTGTCTGGCATCTAAATGCGAGGAAAACGGCAGGCGAACTGGCGAGGCATCCTTTTCTTCAATCGAATTCATCTTGAGATTATCTGTGGAGTCTAAGCCCAGGTGACGATGCTATAGGTTCAGGAGACCGATGAGAACTAGTGCAGGCTGGATAATCACTGCACTTCCTGCGGATTCAAAGCTATATTATTGTTAAGTGCAGAATCAGAATAAGAACAAGACCGAGAGCGATGATCAAAGCCACCTTATTTACTTTACATTAATACAGCTTTGATATTTGGGCCACCAGTAGTAAGCTTTTAAATAAGCAATTTCGGTGTTATATCTCCTGTTGCTTAGAACGCCATGAGTCCTCAGCACGCATGCAGATGGGCAAAGATTCGTGAATCTCATTCAGCATAGCCCGAGCTGCCTGTACGCTTTAATGTGATCAGCCTCACCTTAGCGGTCATACGTATTGGCTGTGCTTGCATCAGTATTGCTACACCAAGTCTTAACATTCAGTCTCCTCTTCTTGCTAAACATTAATTGCAATGCAGAGATCCTTTTCGCTCTTTATCATTAACTCTAACTACCAATAGCTTGTGCTACCGTGGCTTCTGCCCTGCATCTTTTTCGAAAAAGTCGGTTCTTCTTTAGCTTGTTCCATTACCTGTTTGTAACAAGGCTAAAGACACAAGGGTGCGCAAATGCTGTCAGTGATTCGCTGATTGGCTGAAATAGGCGCCATGTCTTTGGCGCGCGCTTTATGACTTTTCGAGATATGCACACTTCCCTCCACCGAGATCTCTATATTCAATAAGTTCATTCTTCAAATTACAGACCCACCCAGCTAATTCTATAGACAGACGATCGAGACCAATTCTACCAATAGCTACAGATAGAAATCTCTGTAAATATATTTTCTACTCGTAGAAATTCTATCCGCAGAATTTGTTCGTCCTTCTGTTCCACTTTCTTGACTCAGTAGGCATGGCTCATAAGATGAGTCTACCTGGCTCGGAGATTTTGACAATTTGGTAAGATTCAGAAAAAGTTTCTAGTTGTTACTAAATACATAGTCAAAGTCTACTACAGTTAGTGATCGCGCTCACAAATCGGGTTCTTGCTTTGTGTTGTGGATAATCAACATCTAATAACGTACGCGGGTAACCCTGTACGTGACAACGTGGCCATTGAAACTTGAGGACCACCAAAACTACTATATACCCGCGTTAAAACGTGGGGATTCTCGGCGACAAATGCCGACCCTGATAAACGTGGTTTTAGAACGGTAATTTTATACAGTGCAGAGCCAAGCCTTCATAACCGTTTGGTAGTCGTACTTTAAAATTACGTGCAAAAAAGCAAGGCCGGTTTCGTACTATGTAGTCCAGACAGGCGATCATCGCGGAGAATTCGTGTTGGCTTATCTCCTAAGACGCGAATCCTGTCAACAATGGGACCAGCTGATCAGACCAGGCCAGATCGCAACCTCGTACCATTCCATAGCCCGTAGATAAGAAATACATAGTACAGAGTACTCATTATTCTGTAGTTGTACGTAACCCGCAACTAGCTACCAGATCATTGGTCAGGACGATCAAAGACAACCTCTTCTGATCAGTCAAGAAACGGGTACGCCAGAATCTGCTCTGTATCCGTGGACAAGTTGCTTGAGACTTGGCTCCCATCACGAACATAGCTAGATCTGGGTCAACTCGGGTTGAACCCAATTTAGCTGTCGTGCACGAGTCTCGTGAGTTTCTGGCATGTAGAAGGAGAAGCTGTTTACTGCGTCATCACCATGGGGGCCGCTATCGAGGAGTGGATGGGGTCACCGTATTGGAGTCGCAATTTGGCCTGTGCATGGTTCTCTGTAGTGTCATGTTACGTATTTTTCCTCTTTACACTTCACTAGCTCGGAATATTATTTTGATTTAAATTCTTTTTCTATTCAACCAACCTGTGCCGTTGTTGTACGGTCCGACCGGGACTTTATTCCATAATTCAGTCAGTATTCGGGGAATACTATCATCCTACTGGCACCCTAAAGCCTCAATCAATCCATTAAAGGCCGAGAATAAAAGCCTGGCAAATAAGAAAAGCTCATTCAATAACGAGTAGCATGAGATTATATGTGCAGCAGGAAAACAAGGTAGTCTTGCTCCCAGTCGTTAACTAAAATCATGGTGTTAGTAATTTATATATTGACTGAGTGCGAAATGTCTGCCATTCCCTGAACGATTGTCTAGCAGACTAGTGACCCAAGCCTATTACATATTTGCACTTAGTTGATAAAGGGTGTTGTTTTTTCAGAGATGCTTGATGCAAATTTCGCACTGTGTTAGCTCCGATAGTAGTAGGGGGTTGAATCGATTAATTTCATACATTCGGCTTCGTTAGGCAATTTTTGTGATGTGATTGCAGACTGGTAGTGTTGGTTATCAAGTTACGAAAGCAAGACTTGTGGAAGAGGAATAGCGCTGTTTTTGTCTGCTATTCAGTGGCATATACTGACTGGGAGTTCGTTTGAAAATATCTACACAACTGAAACTATACACTCCATGTACATTTTCATTTAGTGTAAAGGCAAGCCCCCTTTGTAAAACATATTTACTAGCAGCAATAGAATATTTTCAGCTTTAAGATCTGCGGCTTGTAAAAATGGCCTTGCGGTATACAAATGCTCTTTCTTTATCCAGTCCTATGGACGGTCCAAGAAGAATAATTACAATATACATTGATGTAGAGGCCACCCGCCAGATTGCCCGTGGTGACAGAACCAATCATCGTAGGTAACTTTCCCTCTCTTCTGATAAAAGGGAATTCAATGAGCATGAAATATCAGAGAGCCTTCAGTGTTATCTGCTTACAGCCTACATTTCCAATTCCGAAGTAGAAGCAGCTCAACAAGGTCCCAAGAAGTACTGCAACTTGAAACATGTGCATCTGATCCTCCAATTTTCTTTTGAGTCCTCAGCCATTCTACCAAATAGTCCCTCCATAAGCGTCTTGGTGGTGCTCCAGGTCCTTCCAACATATATGTTTCACCAAAGCATACATGTTTCGACTTTGGTGAGCTTGTGTGTGATTGCGACTAAATACACTAGTCTGTCATAGCAGAGACACAACAGTTTTCATTGACGAGTACTTTCATATCAATCAAGTGATAATGATGCGCCAAGGAGCTGTGCGAGATCATCAAATTGGTTCCTCAAAGAGGCACTCGATCTGGAATTAATCCCTCCAATAGCGACGCAACTGGCGTTAGTATGCGGTCTGACAGGGTTCTCTATAGCCTTCCTGCTCTTGTCAGCAAGAAAATCATTGGAACGCAGCCCGGAAAAGTATTCGTTGCAAGGGGTCTTTCGTGAACCTTTTCAGTGATCCCTTGATACCACATCTTTGCCCGACGCACAAGAAGTGAAGGAGTAACCCCATGCCTTGGCTGCTCCCAACTCTCTCTGCCGAGAATTCTGGCAGAGGGAATGTATGCGTCTAGGTGCTCTCTTTGCACATATAAATTGCGTTGCTGCTGGGTAGTCCGCTGAAGAGATGATCGGGAAGCTCGTTGTCGTTTGCAGAGTGATAAAAGCGGCCTTGCTAAACATTTCCCTGCATACTGGAATCGTTAAACACGTTTTGCTATGCTGCGTAGGTGCTCATCTACCACCGGCTTTTGGGAACATTTCACCTGCTTTTCAATGGTATTCAAGCTGTCTGGGAAGTTTTTGTTTGATACAATCCTCGGCATTGTGAGAGCAAGAGTGTAAGAGTAGCAACAGATAGTAAACCGATGTATCTTGTTGAACAGAAACTACATGCTAGTAGTTCTAATAGCTCACAGAATACACTTCCTACTATCTGTAAAGGGCATTCCTTGACACATTTTTTTGGAGATATCAGGAGGTTATCATGATAATTTTCAGTGTTCTTGCGTTTTCATGCGAAATGACAAGACTCGGCAACACGCGTGTCATGAACCATCTTTCCAGCTCACCCATAACAATAACAGTTGTTTGTGAGTTTTTCTTTAGATGTAAATTGTTGGTACTGGTCGAAACGTTTTTTTCTTTTTTTTTATATACTCTCGAGTCTACAATGATGATCTTGACTTTGCTGCCAAAAATATTTCGATTTGAGTCTTGTCCTTGATGTGACTACGCATTACAGGTGAACATACATATGAAGGTTGCTTTCACTAACGGAAAGAGGACTTCCGTTTGTTATTTCACCTCATCGCTCCTGTAGCCTCTCGAATGCAAAATTATCTATCTAGATATTGAACAACTGACATTGAATAATACGCTAGTCTGAAAGGAATACCAACGGCAATGTAAATAGTTCGTATGTAGTGGCATGTTTCAAACGCGCCATATTGAAGCTCCAATCGACCTGCAGAATTGATTTACTCTTTTTATGAGCTTTCGGCAGCTGAATACCGTCTGAATATATATTACATGTAGATTCTTGATGCTGACAACCACTTTAGCAACGCACCAATGACATGCGACGAGAGCAAACGCTAAGATGTGAGAAAAGACCTAGGAAACAAAAAGAGAAATATTGCAACAAAATGAAAAGCCTAGAAGAATAACCATGTCCCAACAGCAGTGGCTCTCTCTTTCCATGACTGTCCGCGTGAGAAGGGACTGCGTCGCGAAACACTAAGAAGTTGGGCTCGCTCATCAGGAGTGAAACCTCCGTCATACCGATCAGAAACCAAGTCCATCTCGTCCAGGCGGACGAAGCGAGTTCGCTTAACCAGTTTCCACAGAATGAACATGATAATCATGACCGGGATCTCGATGTAATAGCTGACAAAATCGACTGCCGCGAACCTTGGGCTGAAAGCTGACCAGCCCTGAACAAGCACTAGGACGATGTTGAGAACGACTGCCAGGATAGGGCCGTACGGATACGTCCAGTTTTTAAATGGAAGCAGATGCTCGAGACCTTGCTTCTTGACAGCTGCGCGGAAACGAAGAGATGCGAAGCCAATGGAGATCCACGAAAGTTGGTTGGAGACACCGACAATACTGCAACGAGGTTAGCAGTGCGTTTTAACGAACCGCTTTTATACTCAAAGAAAAACACATACTTTTGTAGCCAGGTCCAAAGTTGGCCGGCGCCAATATAACTGGCCCCAAAGCAGAGGCCACTGATGACTGATGTGCCTAGCACGGCTACCCATGGCACTTGGAAGCGGTTCAGCTTTCCAAAGAATGAAGGGGCATATCCCTCGACGGCCAGTGTGTACAGCAGCCTAGATCCAGCAAATAGAGCATGGTTGCTCGCCGAAATAACGCTGGTCATAATCACCGCGTTAATGAAGCTTCCCGCAACCGCACTGCCAGCTTGCTGAAAAACAATAGTGAACGGACTGGTGCGGGAGTCGCCCGTGCTCAGATCAGGGTAGTTGTAAGGTACATTCAAGCCGACAATCAGGACTGAAAGGATATAAAACAATAGAATTCGCCAAAACACATTCTTCACCACTCTTGGGAGTGTCCGCGCAGGGTCTTTCGTTTCTCCTGCAGTCACGGCAATGGATTCAGTGCCTCCACTAGAAAACTGTCAGTGAATTCCTTCATGCGGTTTTTGCGGAGCGCATGTATACATACTAAGCAAAAGATGCAGTGACAAATACCGAGGCGAAGCCGCCAATACCTCCGACAAATGGCGCGTCACCAATGTACCAGTTTTTGCCGCCAATATACTGATGGCTAGTGTTTCCGCCACAATTGACCGCGATACCAAGAATAATGAATATCTGAAGATCAAGTTAGCTGCTGATGTTGAGTAACCACAGAGAATATCACTGACCACTATGGTAACGACTTTTAGCAAGCTGAGCCAGTATTCCGCCTGAATGATTGTTAGTATAATTGAAATCGTCCGGCAAATCAAAATCTTACTTCGCCATAGGCTTTGACAGAAATGATGTTGAGTCCGATGACCACAAAGAGGAAGATCAACGAGATGGCCCAACCTGGAAAGTTTTCGGTCCAGTACTCCAGCAGCAATTGCAGAGCAATCAAATCCGAGGCAGTAGAGACCGCGTCATTGAACCAGTAGTTCCAAGTAAGGGCGAATCCAAACGCATCATCTACGAAACGGCTATATAAAATAGGTTAGTTGGGCCTTGACCGGCTACAACATGCACCTAGAGCTTTGCTTACCCAGCAAACGTGCAGAAAGATCCCGCCACTGGGACAAAAGCGGCCATTTCGCCCAGAGCCAACATGGTAACAAAGACGATTGCTCCAACAATCGCGTAGGAAATGAGCATCGATGCCGGACCACCGGTCGATAGAGACTTTCCTGTACCCAGGAACAGCCCGGTGCCGATCGTGCCACCAATCGCGATCATCTGAACCTGGCGAGCAGATAGGTTCCGCTTCAGCTTGTCCGCAATGACCACATGTTGGACATTGTCGTCGGCCGGATGATGGCCATAGTCCTCCAAGACATCGCGACCCGACTGATAATGCTTGTCAAGGTCCGACTTCGACATGATGGCGTCCTTTATCCTCCTCTTTTTGGTCTGCTATGCGAATACCCTCTTTGAAACACCCCTTTTCCAGTCAGGAAGTCTATGCATGCGCTCACGACCTAGCGCAGGCGATCCTCCGTGTGGAGAAGCTCTGGCAGCAGCCTTAGGGAATGACAGCCTAATGACACGAGGCAGAAGGTAGCAAGCAGGACCAGACCTCGTAACGGTCAGCCCAGAGACAGCGTGCTTCGTGCTTGTCTTTCCGCAATAGACGACAGCTCACGAGGTGCCAACAATCAACAAACGCAAAGAGAAGAAAAAAAAAATCTCCATCTCGCCCTTAGTCGTTCCCTCGTGTCGAGTGGACAGCATCGTAGGCGCTATTATGGCGTGCTCGGCCTGTTCGTTACATCGAAATCTCTGCTACGCCCGAATCGGGAAAGAGGCCTGTGGACTGCATCCCAAAGCGGCTTAGCACCACGTGGCCAGCGCGTGGGCCCGGCTGTCACTGAACAAGTCTACGCGAAATTATGGTTATTTACCTAAATTTAACCCATTAACTTAGTTTACTTCTTCTACCTCGTGTCAGTACTCCCAGTGCAAAACCTAGCTGGTATATAAATTGTAAGTTATATACTGTCAAGTTAATCTCTACAGTGATGCGCTAATGACGGACTTTTATGTGACAGACTCCCCCAGATGCAACATAGTCATGGTATATAGTTAACAGCATTATTCTCCACAGCACACACAATCCAGCCTAATAGAATGAATCAGCCGGAGAAGAGAAGAAGAGGGAGAGGGAGGGAAGGAGGGAGAGAAAGAAAGGGAACAAGACACCTTTCTACAGGCTTTAACCCAGCAAGCCAGTAGCCAATGCCTCCAAGTCCTCAAGTGTTTTGACTTCAACAGGTTCGTCCGGAGTGGACTTGATCTTGTGGGAACGTTTGGAGCGCTTGGTCTTGCGGGATTTGCCGTCGTCGTCGCTATCTTCTTCAGAAAACGTGACTCGCTTCTTGCTCTTTGTTTGAGTGGCCAGTTCCCGTTCGTTCACATCTGACTCCACATCTGACTGATCGCGACGATCGTCGTCGTCGTAATCAGACATCGCAGCATCAGGTTCGTACTGTCTTTCATTTGGCGGCGCCAGAAACGCAACACGACCCTCTTGCTCGGCCTCTTCCTCGGCCAACTCACGCTCCCTTGCCTTTCTCTTTTCCTTCTTTTCTCTCTTCTTCTGCCTCGCGACCTCCTTGTCTTCAAGATCAGCCAACCGAGTCTTCTCGGCTTCTGCCTCCAAGAACTTGGCTCTTTGCGTGTTCGCATCACCATTCTCACGGAACTTGCTCTCGTCTTCCAGTTCGTAAGCATCGTGGGGGTTCCCTTCCTCGTCAAAGACCACCTTGGTCCCATGCCCCTTGTACTTGAGTAATTTCTTTTTAGATGTAAGCAATTTCTCGCGGCGCTTCGAATCAATAACGAGAGGGTCGGCTGCGTCGGAAAGCTTGACGACTTTGATTTCCTTGGAAGACAGGGGCTGTTTGGTAGCCTCCTTTTCGTCTGCCGAAGACGCGTCGGAATCTTCATCGCCGAGCGTTTGATCCCCAGCATCAAAGCGGCGCTTGACAGTTAGGAAGTTGTCGTCCTCGTCTGCGTCACCATTGATCCCATTGCCCTGGTCCACCATGGTGCCGTCGTCGTTGATGAGCTTCGAGTAGTGGTCAGCCAATACATCCTGATTGCGCCGTTCGAACATCCTGTCGTATTTAGTGCGAACTCCGTCTTTCTTTGTAGACTTCTTCGTGTTGTCTTCTTTTTCGTCGTTTGAATCATCGCTTGAGAGATATTTCAGCGCACGGGGCTGATTCTTTTGCGTCTTGCTGTCTTCGCCTTTGATGAATTTGATTCGGGGAGTTCCCGGGAGCCCAAGGCTCGCAGCGTATTCGTCCAGAGCAAGTTCTTTAACCTTGAAGACTTCCTTGTCTTTTTGCACATAGATTGACTTGACGTAAGAGATGAAAGCCTTTTGGCCGAGGTATTTGAGTTCCGGATCCTTGAAGCACATGTTCTGCAGCTGGTGCTTGATCGTCTGTTGCTTTTTTGATCGCACATTGATTCGTTCAATGGGAACCTTTTTCTGTTCCAAGTTCTTGATCATACCAGCCTCCTCACTGGGATCAAGAAAAAGCACGGCCTGTCCGTCCCGTTCGTAACGAGCCGTTCGACCCACCCGGTGAATATAAGTATCTGTATCTTCAGGGCAGTCTACTTGAATGACCCAGTCCACAGCCGGAAAATCCAGCCCGCGGGCGGCAATATCAGTCGAAAAGAGCACTGCATATTTAGCCTGGGAAAACCGAGTGGTGATATCTAGCCGCCCTCCCTGTTTCTGGCGACCGTGTAAATGAAGCAAAGGAATACCGGGCTGGAGGTGACGTAGGGATTCGTAGACAAAACGGACTTGCTTGCCAGACGACAGGAAAACAATCGTTTTCGATTTGAGGTTGCTGCGAATGAAACTGTATAGAGTGTCAAGCTTTTCCGGTAGAGGGGTGACGACGTAATGTTGTTGGAGGGTTGAAGGGGTCGCGCTGCTGGCTGTCTCATGCACTGCGACGTATTCCGGGTCCTGAAGACTCAGACGTGCCAGGTCGGATACTTTTTTGGTCTGAGTTGCGCTGAAGAGAAGAGTTTGGCGAGTCTTTGGTAAATGCTCGATAATTGCATCCACAGTGCCTTGGAACCCCATATCCATAATCCGGTCGGCCTCATCGAGGACCAGCATCTGCAGATTGTATACATCCAACTCCGCCGTTTGGTCTAGGTGCTGTAGTATGCGCCCCGGGGTACACACAAGTATGTTCATGCGACCGAGGCGTTCCTGTTCTTCCTTGATGCTTTTTCCTCCTATGACCAAACCGGCGGAAAAGGAATGAAATCGACCAACCTTGCGCAACACTTCAAAGATCTGAATAGCCAACTCTCGCGTTGGGGACAAAACTAGCGCCCCAAGGCCATCGTGCTCCGCCCATTTTTTGCGGTACAGATTCTCCAAGATTGGAATCAAGAAAGCCAGTGTCTTGCCACTCCCCGTTTTGGCAGCCCCCAATATATCCCGTCCCTTGAGAGCATATGGAATTGCGCGAGACTGAATATCGGTCAGGGTTTTGTAGTGCGACGCCGACAAGCCAGACGCTGTAGGATCGCATAGAGGGAGGTCGGAGAAGGCCTCCAGTCGTACTTTGGGATCGAGCTCTTGCACGCGCTGAGTAAGGGTCACTAGGTCGGTTTCAACTCGCTCTCGCTTCAACTTCCGTGTATTAGTTCGGACAGGTTTTTTCTCTTTCCGAGGTCCCTTGGTAGGAGCCATGGTTGTGGTTTGTCGGGACATTTTCCAGCAACGACGATCCGGCCCTGCGTGTCTTTCTTTTTTTTTTTTTTTTCCCTCTGGCGAAGTTGCTGAGTCAGCAAACCGATAAGGAAAATCTGCGGAGAAATCAGCTTATCGCAAGTCGGACAACAGCTCATCCCCACCCTGCGATTCCGCAACGACCAAACTACTGGCCACCGGAAGAGACGCTGCAAAGATGGCTGACGACGAGCTGGAAGCCCTCAATGCACTAGAGAAGGAAGAGCTAGAGTTCAAGAAGGTAGTTCCGCTTTTGTGCTCATTAACCTTTTGTACGCTTCTCACTCATATTGCTGGGCGCTCAGGATGCAGAGATAGATCGCATTAGGAAAGCCTTTCCATTGGACGCGTAAGTGCTCTTGCTTTGTTGTCTTCTGACATCAATATATAATGATTTAAACTGACATGCACCCTGTAACGACAACAAAAACAGCTATGCAGTTCTTGATCTCCAGCCCGGTGTCCCAGAATCCGACATCAAGCTTCAGTATCGCAAGAAGTCCCTCTTGATCCATCCCGACAAGACAAAAAACGCACTCGCTCCAGATGCCTTTGATCGGTTAAAAAAGGCACATACAACCTTACTTGATGAAAAGGCACGAGAGCATCTTGACGAATGCATCGCCGACGCACGGCGGCTTCTGATTCGCGAACACAAATACACCCTTGATTCGCCCGAACTCAAGACGGACGAATTCAAAGTAGAATGGAGGAAAAAGACAGTCGAAGTTCTACTAGAGGAGGAAGCACGCAGGCGCCGGCAGGCTAAAGCACGGATGCAGGAGGAGGGTCGCGAGCAACGGAAGGAGGAGGAAGAACTAGAAGCGCGCAAGCGCAAACGAGAAGCCGAAAAAGCCTGGGAAGATACCCGTGATGAGAGAATAGGTAGTTGGAGAGACTGGCAGAAAGGGGTGAAGAAAGAAAAGGAAGGGGCAAAGAAAAAGAAGAAGCTAAAAGTTCTAGGGTAGCTTGTGCTGCTCGCCATATTACACTGTTTTCTTAACATGAGCGTTCCGTGATATTTGAGTAGAAGGTTAAGCTGTCACGCTATTTCAACTTAATAATTCGATTTGGCACTGTAAAGACCTTGGCTCTGGTTTAAAATGCGCCAGGGGGCGTTATACTTCCCTATCTGAAGACCATATATCGACGTACGGGTGTCGGGCTGGCCCATTCATGCATACCAAGAACGGCACAGGGAAGAAAGCCCGTGCCATATCAAGCCATGGACTGTCGGGTCGGCTTTGATATGTTCTATGCCAGCGTCATATACGTCTGTAGAGTCGGATCTCCATGTAATATAACCCGCGAGCTGCTAGTGCTTTACCCTGTCATATCTGGAAACCTCGAATATTGGAGCTACACTATCATTCCACAGCGAATAACTGCTACTGATCAGATATACACACATATAACTCTTGATGATCCAGCTTTCATGTAAAGTATAAACCCTCCATCCATCTCATCCGTAATAACTGTTACAAATTCAATGCTCCCATATCCCGTAAGAAAACGATTGCAACAACACGTAACCTTGATTTGATCATATAGAATCACTGAAGCCGCGGAATAGGAAAACGTTATCCCTAGTGAGTACGCCAAATAATCAAACAGTGTATTAAGTGAAGATAAACCTGTTTTTCGTAGCATTTGAAGATAATAAAGGGTCCGGGCCTAATCAGATGTCAAAACTAATGTTGATTTTAGAGACCAAGAACGAAAAGAGCATACCTAATGAATAACCGGGTCTTGTTATGAAGTCTCTCATAAGGAAACTTACATAGTGTAGAACATCGCTAGCGTGGAGGAATACTCCGACTGAAGTATATAAGATATAACGGTATAGTCTTAGTTCGAAGCAGGTTCCGGCACCTTCTCTATGATATCCCGAGAGGTGACAGGGGAAAGAGAGGTGGACTTGCGAATGCCGATCGTTTTTTTGGTAGGAGTGCGAGGTGTAGCACTAGCCTCAATAGAAATCTTCTTCGATGGGGACACATTAAGGCTGTTCTCAGGCAGAATAGTTGCGCTGGCAGAGGCAGCACGACCACGTGAAGTTGCCGGAGTATTTTCGGCGTTGTTCAACGGGCGAGAACCAAGGATTTGTACACTGCGACGAGTATTACCATTCTTCATAACGGGAATTCTGTAATGTATTAGAAAATTGAAAAGGGTAGTTTTATCCTGCACTTACGAAGGGGAGATGGTAGTAGCTGGTGTCCACGCCGAACCAGGTGCTGCAGGGGACTGGAACGACATGGGCGAGGCTTGACCATTGCCAAGTCGTGATGTAGCTGGTGAAGGAGTTGATCCCTGGACGACTTCTACAGAGTAATTGTATTCCCCAGCTCTGTAAGCCCTCCTTTCGTTGGACTGTTGCTTCAAAAGCTTCTGAGCTTTGGTATCGGCGAAGCGAAGCAACAATTTGGTACCGTCATTGCCAACTACATTATGAAACTCTTCAATAACTCGTTCCGCAATCTCACGACTCTCAAATCTAAGTTCTCATAGTCAGTAGACAGATTAAGATATCCACAAGGAAAGAAATGCTATACCGGGCGAAACCGACTTCCTTGCTGACACCGGTTTTTTCATCACGGCTAATCTTCTCAGAGACGACGCGATATGGCTCAAAGTGACGACGCAAGTCCTACTTCATGTGAACTTCTGGCACGCTGAGGAATAATTTTGAGTCACTTACTGCCTCTGACCAATCAATTGGGACATTAGTGCAGTAGATGTTGGTTGAGTTTTTGTCCTCCAAGTCTTTCAAACGAGAATTGCGACTTTTCTGCCAAAAGTTAGCGGATACTTGATATCAGGGAGAGAACTGACCTGAGCAAAGGATGCTTGATAACCAAGATAGTAAAATCCACGGATACAATTCTCGCACGAGTCAAAGTTGTAGAATTGAACGAATGCGAAGCTGATCATACATATCAGGACAGAATACAGAAGGAGGTACTTGCAACGTACCCCTTGCATGATCCGGTTTCAAGATCCAAGATTGCTTTGCAACGATCGATTTCACCGAAGCGTGAAGCATAAGCATGAAGCATTTCGTCTGTAGTCTCAGGAGGAAACCCGCGGATGTAGATATTAGTGATGCCCTCACGATTCTCTAGGCACTTTGCCAGGGTCAAGTCAGACTGGTTAGTCCACATTGCAGGAATCGCGCGGGGAATAGCTGGATCCTGCTGTGTAAGAACTTCCATGTCTTGTATAATGTACCCTGAGGGAGTCTTCATCATTTGGTATTGGAGACAAGGTTGCTGTACATGAAGGTTAGGCATCATTGGATAAGATATCACCCCACCACGATCCATCATTGTAGTGTAAGGATGGCAACCGGCCGAGCTAGAGTAGTCTACAAGGCCGTGCTTGCCGTCATCAACAGACCAAGAAGGGGTGGAAGCAGAACTTATTCCGGCACCGTGTGCTCCCCAAGGCAAGGCAGGAAAGTTGACTGGCGTGATAGGAGCACCACTCACAAAGCCCGGGTAGTAAACACCAGATGACATAGACGGTTGCAGTGGCATGCCAGGAATTGCCGGTCCAGGAGGAGTTACTTGACGCTGGCTGAAGTGGGCTACCCCGTTCATTCCTCCCACCATTACGGGTGTGTTGTAAAGAACCTCCCTTGGGAGATGACTGGGGTATTCAGGAGCTGGATGCGAAGAAGATCCACTGCTGTCCTCATTTTTGGCCCGAAGTCTTAGTGGAAGGTTCAACTTTCCATTCGGAGGGACGTATTTGCCTTAGCCTTATGAGCGAGCCAAGTACATGTACTTGGTTGAGACACGCATTAAACTAACCTTGTCCGTAAGAGTTGTCTTTGTGGATCTCGGTCACAGAAAGGGCGGGATTCATAATTATCTGGTGAGATTCAAGTCAGTATCACATTGGTACGACCCGAATGACTGACCACCATGCACAGTCGTAGAACGACGCCATGGTCCGGTCAGAAGCAGGTAAACGATGTGGAAATGGAGGTGTAAAGCACAGCTCCAAATATTTCGATACTACATGCACGTGAGCACTCACCTTTCCTGACTTGATGAAAGTGAACGAGAAGTACTAGACTGGACGGGGATCTACACAAAGCGTCCCACGAAGCGAGGCGAACAGAAAGCTCTGCGGCCGCTCACAAGGGGAGCACTGGGTGCAGACTGCGAGAAATCAAGAGAACGATAAGCAAGAGTACAGGTAGTTGAGTATTAGTAGAAAGGCTGGGAATGCGTAATGAGGGTTTTGGATGAACGATGAATGTCAATTGTGCTGGGATGTGGTTCGCGAAAGGGAAAAAGAAGGAACAGAGCTGGAGTTGGAGGAAAGTAGATATCAGGCTACAGGCTGTTATCTTGTTGAGTTGGGAAGGTGCAACCCTTTAGGACCTGCGACAACACAGGGAAGTTGCCATCGCGGTCTCGTGATCGTGGTCTTTCCCGAAAGGGCAATTCTGGCTATTTTTTGTTCCTCGACACTTGAGCTTTCTGAAAGGATTGTATGGAATGGCCACATGTTCACGCAGTCGAGGTTTTGAGACGGTTTTTTTTTGTTTTGTTTTTTTGCTAACATAATATGCTGTGTTGTCTTGGATTTGATTTGTTGCATGAATTGTGTCTATTTGTGGTAAAGATTATGGGATAAATGCAGGCACGTCTGCAATGTCGCAGCTTCATGATCGCGCGCTTACCAACCACATATTGTCACAGCAACAAGTAAAGCAGACGACAGATTTCATAACAAAAACTTCTCATTGGCCTCCTTTAAAACATTACGCTTACAAGTCCGTGTATATAACACTACTCGTGTGAGTGTAGAAAAGCAATCATATCATACTCCCGGAATATCTGATGTACAACTAGCACTCAACTACAAGAAAAGAAGGAGTACTGCAACTACTATCAAGCATTACGTGTCAATCCTATCGTTGATGATTTTGGAAGCCTGTTTTAGGCCGGATGTCGTTTTTTGCCTCATTTCCACATCAGCTGCTTCAACCCTAATTCTACAGACAAACAATAGAACCGTAGTGGTTCGGAGAATAACTGCTGGAAGCCACCTTCAGCTAGCACGGCTACACAACACTATTATGTTTGGCAATTCGTCAACGGTTTAAGACTTTACTGTATCAATGTATACAAAGCCGTTGCCAAAATGGCAAAAGATCGCTCAACCAACAGAAACGTCTGGCTAGTCTGTACCGAATGTGATGCCTCAACATATCAGTGCTAGAACTAATGGAAGCTACTGTATCCACCTTTTGAATGTAGCTTGCTGCAAGAGGGGTTGCTAAATCACTCATAATTTACTGTCTAGCAAATATTGCTCTTTTATAGGTTTGATATAAACATGTGATTTGGCCAAAGATGAGTATAACAGATACCATAGTCAAATCAGTGCGAACAAATACGCGTTGGTCAGCGCAAAGTACAGACCCTAGTTTTACAGAAAAGCGGGAAATGACTGACGCCGTAATGAGACATCATCATTATCAATGCCGCTCTTGTCAAATCTAAAAGCGCAAGTCATCATACAGATCTACACGGCCGGGTTGCATGATTATAATGTGCTTGTTTTACAATTCTCCTTGAGAGTCTGAGATTCTTTGCCTCAACGTTGACAGCCCAGCACGGCAGAACGGTGTGTTTTGTCGAGGTTCTATCTAACAAGGCTGCACTGGTTGTTGCTGCGTTATTTCGACAGAATATTACGCTTCATCTGTAGCAATTTTCTCAGTTTAGTCTTTTCTGTGAGCCAACTGACATTTAGCAGGCAATTCACTTTGCGTATAACACTGCGAAAAGCTCGCTAGATAACCACATTGGCAACTCCGCACAGATAGTGCTCAACTTCACCATAGCTCGCGGTGCTACATAGCCGGGGCTATACATCTCATATGTTGCAGTATCTTTCGCTACTGGTAGGCAGATTTTGCTAAACCTTGATTTCATAGCATTTACACAGACAGCCAAATATGGTATACCTCTCCCTGGCTGCAGCCTACCATTCCTCCGAACAGGAAGTCCCATAAACTAGGTTGGGACGGGCAATTGATCTCG
The DNA here is from genome assembly GCA_001657655.1 of Talaromyces piceae. Lineage (NCBI taxonomy): Eukaryota > Fungi > Ascomycota > Eurotiomycetes > Eurotiales > Trichocomaceae > Talaromyces > Talaromyces piceae. The sequence continues at coordinate 3,501,308 of JNNX01000004.1, read as the reverse complement.
CATGATGTTATCTATGTATGACACAACTGCTTTTTATCTAACAACCAGCGTTGATCTAATGTTACATGTATTCGGGCGGCACCATATGGGCGGCCCTCGACAACAAAGGAACATTAATCTCATCTGGGTTTTGTTCGCTAATAGCATCAGTGCTGGTACCATATGATCAGGCATCTAATTCTGTTAACAAGTAATGAACGCTTGTGAAAACAGTGCAGGGAATAAACCTATTGAAAAGTCCAATTGGCAAGCTCAGGTAGGTTTGGTCAAATATCTCCACGACTGATACGCGGAAAAATCCGCCACAAGTGCGGAACCATTCCATGTTTCCCTATAGTTATATACAAGGTTGGAAAACATAAGCACTTCTCATGGTTGAGCATAATCTAGTACCCCAGTTTAGAATGAAGATAGAGCAGAAAGATAGAGAATAAGTCTAGAGTACACGTAACGAATCGTGGAGCTGTCGAATTCAATATGACAAAATGGCATGACACTCAACTCGGAGAAAGACAAAAAACCATGTTACCTGCTCAACAGTCTTGTAGAATGATTGATAGATTTTCTTTCTGTTTGTACAATTCGAAATACCCCGCACGCTATATTGTTAAGTGAACAAGCAAGATCAGTGTTGATCATGCTATGAACCCTTGTATCAACACCTTTTTTGACCACAACTTGACACCCAATGACATGAATGATGGTGTGACCCGCTATGACTTGCGCCCTCAACGAGAATAAATAAGAATGAAATGGTGAAAGTGAAGTAAAGCACAAGAAATAGAAGTTGATTAAGTACTTCAGGCGAAAAGATGGTGAGGTACAAGAAAAGAACCGACAACTAAATGCCATGCGTTCGAGGGATTCCATGTTAAAATGTATGGGGAGAATATTATCATATCAACGCAAGCAAATCTATTCAGGGAACAAAAAGAAGGGGTTCGTAACATAAGATCATGACAACTCTATGACCACACATCTTCCTGGTAAGTTCCATTGCTTCGCATGTGCTTGACAAGTTCCTCCGCCTTCTCGGCGGAGATGCCGCGTTTCTCGGCCAAAATCTGGCCAAGGACAGTGTTGACTTCACGGGCCATATGGGCAGCATCACCACACACGTAGAAGGTGGCCTTTTGCTGCAAAAGCTCGTTGACTAGGTCTGCATTCTCGCGCAAACGGTGCTGAACATAAACCTTTTGAGGACCTTCCCGAGAAAATGCGGTGATGAGTTTGAAAGAGTTTCCGAGTTGTTCTTGGTAGGTCTGTGAAAATTAAGATGATTAGCACGGGATACAACGACATAAGATGATGGCGACAAAGGAAAAAAAGGAAAATGAGAGCCACGAATAAACTCACCTTCCATTCATCCTCGTACAAAAAGTCCTCTTTGCGGTTCCGGCAACCGAAAAAGAGTACAGTAGTTCCAACCTTTTCACCCTGGGCGGCCAAAGCGGCACGTTCCTGAACGAATCCACGGAAAGGAGCAACACCGGTACCGGGCCCGATCATAATAACAGGCTTCGAAGGGTCTGATGGCAACTTGAAATTCGAATGACGAACATGAACAGGCACGTGGATGCCGTCGTACTTGTTTCGCGGCCCGGTGATAGAGTAAGTCAGACCATGAGGATCTGGGTTCGGTTCTCCGTGTTGTTTTTGCTTGAGTGCTAGCAGGTAGTTGGTAGTGACACCCTTAACTATATGAGTGGCACCAGGAATGCGTACGGACTCGACGACCGCGGTGATGCTAATCTTATCCTTTTGCACCAAAGACGATGATGAAATAGAGTAGTAACGCGGTTGGATGCGATTGAGGCCTTCAACCAAGCACGAGAACGGCACGGCAGTAAATGGAGTTTTGGTAACGCTTTCAAGAGCCTGGGCAATGTTGAAGCACTGGTTGCTAACTTTCTCATGGAAGTAGTCCTTGTCACTTCCGAGGCGCACAAGCTCAGCCTTGGACTGCTCATCTGGGGCAAAAGCGGCGAGGGTGTTGACAAATTGGCGAGAGACAGGACCGCAAATTTCCATGTAGTAGCGAACGGCGGCATCATAAGTAGTGGGAGTAGGGAATGGAACCTTGGCGGTGACGTCGAGCCCCTTGATCTTGATGACAGTGTCGCGCTTCCCATCCAGCCCGAAGACTTTTAGGAACCGATCAACTTCCACACCCGCGTTGCTAGGCCAAACTGCAATATGGTCGCCGGTTTGATAATGCAAGCCACTTCCTGCAACATCTATTTCCATGTGCAAGCAGTTTCTATCCTTGACAGTGAAAAGCTCGCGAGATTCGGCAATTGGAGCAATGTACGGGTTGTGAGCGGAGTAGGGGCCTCTACCGCCGCTTTCCAGGTGGCTCTGATTAGGTTCACCAAGGTAGACAGCAGAATCATCTGGGGTCAGCGTTTCCTGCTCGGTAACGGAAAAGACAGGCTCGTAAGAGGCTTCGCGCTCTTCCAAGCCCATCTCCTCAACGAGAGCAGCCCACATAGGCTCCTTCCAAGCGAGGAAGTCTTCCTCCATAGTTCCGGCACCATCATCTCCTTCGCCGTGCACGCCAATTCTCTTAGCACCCAATTTAGTCAGAGCCGCGTCGACTTCTCGGACCATGTAGTTATACTTTTCATAGGTGTTGTTACCCAGACCGAAAGCGACGTACTTGAGCGAGGAGAGAGGCTTGTCGGCGCCACTGGCGCCGCTTTCGAAGTTAACGTCCTCGCCGGTGATAAATTGGTAGAATTCGACCGCATTGTCGGTCGGCTCACCCTCGCCATAGGTCGCCAGAACGAAGAACGCCACCTTGTCTTCGGGAAATTGGTCAAGATTGTCGTAGTCGTATTCTTCCAAATCAGCAACCATGGTCTTCAGGCCGAAACGTTGAGAGCCTTCCTTCGACAGGCGCGAGGCATAGTCCTCGGCAGTACCAGTTTGCGAGCCGTAAAAGATGACACAATTCTTGCCGGTCTCTTCCATCTTCTCTAGGATGTTTCTCGTCTTCCCAGCTTTGGCTCCGTTGGCAGAGGCATAGACGGAAGAGCTGTAAGGATCCTTCTCAACGGCCCAGTAGGTACCCTTGGTGAAGTAGGCAACGCTTCCCACCAGCAGTACGATAAGGACGACAAGATCGAGAGTGTCTATTTGCGCCATGGTGATCGATTGTTCAATTTGACAGACTGAATATGTATATGATTGCGAAGGCGACGGGAGAGAGACGGAGAAACGAACAAGCTCGGAATCTGAGCTGACGGGGCTAGGACACTTGACTAGCAGCCGTTTCTGTGCGAGTGTCTGGGCTCGTCGGGCAAGGAGACGGGCAAGTCGGACTTGAGAGGTGTTTGTGTCGTCTCTCGCATAGAACTCTCGAGGGAGGCAAGCAGAGAGAGACTGAGGAGCGCGCCGGTGACCGAACAGGCGAAAGGAAAGATTTCTAAGAAAAAGGGAAAAGTCGATGAAGCCAGGTCACTCACCCGGCTTACTCTAGTTATAATAAGTTTAGCGTGAGGCAAGGCGGGCAGGCTACTTCGGGTCAAACGCGGGCCGATCGAACCTGGCCGAGGATTGGCTGGTCTGACATTCAACAGTAACAACACATTGGATCGAATGCTGAGGTGAGAAATTTGTGGAGAAAGAGAAAGTGAACGGAGGGGGGAAAAATTACGGAAAAATAAAAAAAAAAATAAGAGAAAAAGAAAAAGGGACAAACTGAGGTGTTAGTGTTGTCGGGGTCTCCAAAATTATATATCGGTTTAATACTGGTGGTTCCGCTGTCGGCTATGTCCTTGTCAGGTTCGGTATTGACCGCGGCATACGAGAGGCTCACAACACATGTGCGGTACTGTTGTTGCTATCGTCACTGCGAGCTGCCATGTTCTGTATTCGTCACTGGTGAGCCATATGATCATCGTATTACCATTACCAGTACTGATTATTCCGACAATTATTACTAGGCTTTTTAGTTACGGAAAACTAATTACCCTTTTGGGTGCCGCAAGTACGTTGTCTAAGCTGGAAAGAGTATGCAACCACCTGCACGAATTTCCTTTACAACGTAAGTGTTAACAATAAAGCGGAGAATTAGTAGTGACTTTTCTACCCCCTCTCAAAACCTTTGACTCTGCGAGCCTGCAAAAGCCATTTGCAACACGGTGTGTGTGGGTGGATAGTCCGGCGGCCTAGAACAGCGGAACGCTCGGCACAAGTTTGGAGACGCTCCCATACAGTTTAACGGCACTGCATGGAATTATTCCGAAGTCCGCACTTGGCCCAGCCAATACAACATTTCCCTATGTCTCGAAGACTATTCGAATGTGATACAAATCCATATCGGGAGAACAGTGAGCCGAGCTTTTCTTTACTAACTATTTAAATGGATCCCTGATGTCTCGATTGCTCTCGAGAGGATTATCTATCTGAAAGAGTGTGGATAGCAAGCTGTAAACCAACCACTGCTTTTTATAGCAGTCGTGGATGAAGGTGTATGCCTTGGCCTTCTTGTGTAAGCTTTCCATATTATTGTATCTTGAGAATTTAGTGGACATGGGTGGCGGCCCAAACCACCGCATGGCGCTCAATTGATACCATTACGATCTCTAGCTCTCGAAAGATACCAATGGGATTATAAAGTGGTTGGACTTAGGATGTGCGTTATTGGCGAGGCCGTAGACCAAATAACGGAACTTTCTTCAAAAGCGTGCGTTCCAGTATGAAGAAGTCTAGCAGGTTCTCTAGTCACATTCAGGATCAGTACTCGCGACAAAATGCAGCGCGGCGCTGCGATTGCAGACACACCCCTCGAATATGCACAGCTAGGATGCTGGGGGTGCGCTGCTGATGGTGGTCCGTCTGGTAATTTGAGCAGGTTTGCGAGGGAACGAACCAGCTCGAATGTCATGTGACGCAAGCTTCTTTTCTGGCATGTCGAGGTAGCGTTATAGCCTCTGGTGCTGGGGACCTTGCGGTAACGGCGAATTTAATCAAGACATGAGCCTTCCAGAACACACTCTGTAAGCACAGAGAAGGACTGCAAGCACGGTTTAGTAGTCATGCTTCACAGTCTCCCGTCAGGGGCAAAGAAAGGAAAAAAAAGGCGCCGGGGCGGGTGATGACTAAGGCGCCGATAATGATAACTAGCTCCTGCCCGCTAGGTTGAGTTAGTTAGCGGTCCACGAGGGAAGGAGCCGCCCGGGGCTAGGATGGCTCCTGCCCAGTTGCAAGCACCACCACCACTAATATCGACTAGTTACAACGTACTACGGAGCAGCAAAATCACCATTGCCTGCGACTGCGCTTCTCCTGAGTTCTTGCGTCCCCATTTAGACGCTCTCGGAATTTCGCAATGGATGCTTGTCGGAAATGATTCACCCTGTTATTGCGCCTCTTATCGATGGTTTCCTTCGTCTACTGAGCAAGTGCTAGCCGGCTGGTACACCGACGCTCAAACGTGAGTTGCCTCATCCAACCAAGCGTGGAAAAATAGAAGGGGGAAAGAAAGTTCTTTGGAGCGCGCGTCCAGTGTCGGGCCATCTCCGGTCATTGGCATTACATGCACAGCATCAGAACCGGCAGGTTGACCAGTTCTCCCGCCAGCGTCTCACAGCCTCCGCTGGGCAACACCTGAACCGCGAAGAACCCTGCCCCTCGGCTGCCAGGAGGCCTTCCGATCATGTCGCACCATAACCCGACATCCCCACCCGACAGACTCGCAAGAAATGGACCGTCGCCTAGTATTAGCGGCTTGCATAGCAGAGAGCCCTCCGTCACCCTGTCGCGGGGAAGACCGGCAGATGCTGCATCTCGCAATCTCTCTGCACTGCAAGCTCAGTCGCGGAGCCCCGGACAATCTCATTCCAAAAGCCCCGAGGCAAACTCTGGTCGCTTAGAAGGCGCTGTCGAGCGCAAGCCTTCGGTGTCATCATACGGCCATCATCGGAAGGCGTCTATTGTCCACGGGATCCAACACATTCGAAATCCAAGCTATCCTTCTACCACAAACCCATTAAGCCCCGAGTTGATTGCTTCGGCGGCGCAAACGAGCGCCAACGCCCTTTCTGCGACGTCAGATGCGTCGCTGGCCAGTCGCGCTGAACAGTCTGATATGAATGGTAGCAATGGCACCGGCCATAGCCTCACCACAATTCAAGACGATGAAATGGCTCGTCCGGTGAAAGAGAAAAGCACGGCGCCGCATAGCATGCCTCCCAACGGGGAGCGCCGAAGGGAGCGCTCTCATAGCCGTTCCAACTCAAAACTAGAGGCCAGGACAGTTGGTGAATTCTCCATACATCACCTTTTCAATCTGGTGCGTATTTTCCGCAGTCATTTTCGACACTGCCTAACACAGGTCTTTCACAGTTTGTGGCCCATGCCGATGCCAAAATTAATCAATGCATCATGAAGGTCGGTGAAGTCGCCGCTCCTGTCGAAGCAGTGTGCAGCCCAGGCAAGGATCCCGTCTTTGACCAGCTCATCTCTGCTTTGGGTCACATCTCGCGGCAGAAACCCAAAATCTTGATTGATACCATCATGCTATGGCGAAAGCGCAAAGGCGAGGCTGCTGTAAGGGTCGAACCAGATAACTCTTGTTGGTTTCATCGCTAATAATACAATAGAAGAGACCGCCTATCCCAGAGAACAGCCCCATTGTCCGCAGAAACACCGAACCTATCCATGCCGGCATGCTGGATACCGAGAATAATGGTGACAGTACTCAGTCCGAGATGCAAAGACCAGAAGATATCCAGCTCGCCGAACGCCAGGCTACCGTGTCCGTTTACCTTGTTTGCCGAGTCCTTATCGAAATATACGATCAAAGCTCCGTGGCCGCTATTGGAGCTGATATAGCTGAACGCCTAGAAGATATAGTCTTCGGCCAGCTTAAGACGGTCGATCCGGAGCAAATCGCAGCGTCGCCATTACGGATGGCGAATTGGAGGATATACGGACAGCTGTTGGGGAAAATGAGTGAAACTAGCTTCACAACCGTAGCTGCGCGCTTCTTCATCGAACTAGAACGTTATCAGAAAGAAGCAGCAGTGCGAGGGCAGTCACGAGAGATGGATGCCAAAGCAGAGCTTTTGATCCTCGGCATGAGACATATCGGTATAAAAACGTATCCCGAGGATTCGTGGATTAGGACCTGCGATTTCATGCGCTCACTTGCTCGGCTCTTCGTAAACTCCCATGGCCAGAGAGTGAAGCAAGCATACTGTTACATTATTGAGAAAGTACTTCGCAAAATCGCCGCAAACCCAGCCTGTGACTTGGCCCACCCGCGATGGAAAGAATTTTTAGATCTTATCACACCTCGACTGTCCGAAATGCTGGCCAAACCCCGTCATTGGATGACCGTCTTTCCTATATACACCATCTTGCTATGTGTATCCTCCAAGGATGCATTTTCTGGTCAATGGATGTCCTTAGCCCTTAGCTTACCGACACGGCTGAAAGACCGACCTACCCGAGGCCTAGCACTCCAGGCTTTGTGTTGGCTGTTGTGGACATACCTATTTCGGTATCCTGACCCCCCAAACATCACCCTCCGAAGAGTTGAAGAGGTTATAAAAGTCGCCTTGCCCCCGGGGAAGAGGACTTACCTCACAACTGAACCAGCAGTAGCGGAACCGTTGGTCCAGTTAATTCGAATGACTGGGTTTAAACTACCCGATATGTGCTTTAGAAATATCATATTCCCTCTGATCAACTCCGATCTTTTCATGTCAGGCAGGGAGCTCAAAATCGAGCAAATGGAGCCAGAGAAAATGGTGATAGGAATCCGTTCATTCCTCGCTATCATGACCGATTTAGAAAATGGCGACCAATTATACCCACCTTTTCCGGTCGGGCCTATCTCAACCCATTTTGTCGACATCCCTAACTTCATTCTACCTCCACGTCCATACCTTCTTGCAGATCCTGAATACAATCCCGACATGAATTGCGATGCCTTGTCACGACCGGTAGACATCACTAAACTCAACGAAGTGGTAAAGAGCTACTATATCCGGTTTTGTGAAAATCTTGGCAAAATCACCATTCTGTGTGACAACACTTTCGGCGGCCAGGCGGCTCTTGATGAAAAGTTTAGCGGCTCTACGCCGAAAACCCCCATATCAGAAGCTTTCGGTTTTGGACGACGCGATGACCATTCAACCATGATAGATCAGAAGCAGAGCTTCTATGATCTTCTACATGTCGCTGTGCAGACAATACCAAGGTGCTTGTCCGACCATATCCCTTTCAACTCTCTTATCAACCTGCTCTGCACCGGAACGGCTCACGTGCAATTCAACATTGCCCGGTCCTCTGCCGAGTCGTTGAAATCTATCGCTCGCCAAATGCACGCCCAACAAGTCATAATGGGATTTACTCGTTTCATCTTCAACTTCGATGCGAGGTATTCTACAATGTCGGATGAAGGAATGCTAGGACCGGGTCATATCGAATCAACTCTGACACTGTATGTTGAACTCTTAAAGATCTGGATTGAAGAGATCAAGCGCAAGACCAAGGAAGTTGGAAACGATCACCTGGACAACAGCAGCGGTGGTTCTGGCAGCCGTGCTTTACAGCTTGATTTATCCGGTGTTTTAGCGTATGTCGAGGAAATTGAGGCACATGGGCTGTTTTTCTTATGCTCTCAATCACGAAGAGTGCGTGGTTTTGCGATTACTGTATTACGCCTGGTTACCGAGTTCGATAGCGCCCTGGGAAAAGAGAGCACGCGGATCATTCGAATTCTGGAGGCAGATTCTCATCAGATCATGGATTTGAACGACGAGCAATTAACGGTCGCTGAAAGGAGCCGTTTACAAAAGGGAAAACGAAGAAGCGCCTCGCAAAATACCCTGATCGAACTGTGCAACAGCGAAGTTTCTTACGACTCTACTCTCTGGATGAAGGTTTTCCCCAACATCATTCGTGTCACTTTCGACACATGTCCTGTTGCCATTACTCTTGCCCGAGAGATTGTATGCGCAAGGCTTGTACATATGCACAAGACCATTTCGGCACTCGCAGAGATACCACGACATAACTACTATGCGTCCATTGACGCCGTTCAAGGAAGAACTCTAGGTAAAGCCAGTACCCCTGCCGAAATCATGATTGAACAGTGGAAGCTCTACCTCATGATGGCTTGCACAACGTTGAACAGTGTTGGCGCGCAATCCCAGAGTCAACTAGCGAATGCTCAACATCTTCGCAAAACCTCCAGAGGCACGCAAACCGCCCAAGACAAGATCGGTTCCGCCCGAGCTTTGTTTGCTTTTGTAATTCCATTGTTGTCTGCGTCCCTAGATTCTATTCGGGATGCTATTGTTGCGGCGCTGGGTTCAATCAACAAAAATCTCTACCGGACCCTTCTCGAATCTCTGCAATACGCGGTAACGACGTGCAATGAAGAGGCAAAACTACGGATTGGCAATCATAATCGAACTCCCAGCAGTCCTCGCCGGAATCGAAAAACCGATCGTTTACGTACCGAGGTCACCCACGTCTATAAGCTTACGTCGACTTTTCTGAAAGAACCTGATGTGTTCAACGACGACTGGATCGTGAATAACCTGGTCACTTACGCAAAAGATCTGCGTATTTTCCTAAGCGACGCCGAAGTCCAAATCGATTGGGAATTTCAGCGTCTTCGATGCAATTATTGCGGCTTCATGGAAGAACTTTTTGAAGGTATCAACAGGACTCAAGAGCCATCTCGCTGGCTCTCATTTGAATCCCGAAAATCTGCGTTCTCGCTGATGGAGGATTGGTGTGGGTATTCGCCTAGCCAAAAAGAGATTGCTCAACGTGAAGAGCATATGAGGAGAATTGCTATCGCTCAGCAACAGGAGACTGGCGAGTTCAGAAATACCGCGGCAGCAATGGAGATAGAGAAGAAGAACCTTCGAGTCGCAGCACTGAGTGCGATGGCATCGTTGTGTGTATGTATTACCACCACATTGATCTGCGCAAATCGTCATCACAAACACTAACCTACTATGACCAGGCTGGACCAGTTAGCACGACTACGGAAGGCGGTTCTATACTCCAATTTGATGTCAGTCGAATGTTGAAATGGATCGACAGTATCTTTGAGACAATGAGCGACAAGCTACATTCGATTGGTCGACGGGCGCTCAAGAACTTGATCGTCCACAACAAGGAATATCCGTATCTCCTTGAAAGAACAGTTGGGAAGTGTTACATGTCTGAACCTCGAAAGTCATACACGTCGGACCCACACAAAGCCCTCGAGAGCTATTTCGAAGTTGTAGCCCAGGTGCTTATAGAAGAGACCAATTACTCCATTGCTTTCTGGAGGATCCTCGCTGCTGTCCTTTATACGCTAGGGAACGAAAAACGTGAGATTCGAATGAAGTCTGCTAAACTTTTGCGTACCATGGAGAAGCGGCAACAGAAAAGCTCCCGACTCCAGGACTTTGACATCAGTATTTCGGACAAGACTACAGCTGTCTACAAACTGGCCCAGTTCGAGATATCGAAACGACTCGCTTCCCGACACTCGGATCTTGCCTTTGTGATATTCTCCGAGTACTGCATGCATTTTCGGACTTTTCCTCCTGATGGGCAACGAAACATCGTGACGGCAATCCTTCCATGGATTCAGACAATGGAACTGCAGATTGACCCAAATAACCAGCTCACAGCAAAGTCTTATATGCTTCTTTCCAATCTTTTTGAGATCACTATCAGCCGCAGCAGTATCCTGCCGAATGAAGTTCAGGCTCTTTGGCAGGCATTGGCTACTGGCCCCCACGGTGGAAATGTACAAGTGGTGCTTGACTTTATTATCGGGCTATGTCTTGATCGCAAAGAACAGAACTTTGTTGAATTCGCGAAGCAGATTGTGGTTTTCTTGTCTTCAACGCCAGCAGGGTCCAAAGTCATTGAGTTCTTTCTACTACATGTGGCACCGAAACACATGGTACAAGAGCGAAGGGATTCGATTGTCATCCAGCCGGATGCGCGAGGCTTGCCTTATGTTGCAGACTTGGATGAGATTTTGCCCTTGGGCAACAAGCAGGTGATTATTCTTCTTCTACCATGATCAACGCGTTACTAACTATTCAATTTAGGCTGGCTTGTCTTTGGGTCAACTTTCTATGATATTCCTCGTAGATCTGATGGTGGCTCCGGTTTCTTTGGCCAAAGCAGACGTTGTCAAGCTATTACATGCGGTATTAATCCTTTGGGATCATTATAACCTGACTGTCCAAGAGCAAGCAAGAGAGATGCTAGTGCACCTAATTCACGAACTAGTTGCTTCCAAGATTCAGGATGAAGCTACATCTGATGGTCGACAAGCCATCGAAGACTTTGTGGAGTCAATACAGAAAGGCGACTCCTCAATCATATGGGAATATGAGGATAATGCTGGCAAAGAGGAAGAGGAAGACGGTGCCAAAGTGCCAACAGCCATGGCCTACGTATCACGCGAGGTCGTCAATTTCTTTAGCCTTACGTATGATGATATCGGGGATCTTTGGTCAAAGGAAGCTCTTAGCTGGGCAACATCATGCCCCGTCCGGCATTTAGCTTGTCGGTCCTTCCAGATCTTCCGATGCATTTCAACCTCACTAGAACCAAGAATGCTGGCCGATATGCTGGCCCGACTCTCGAACACGATCGCTGACAAAGAAGCCGATTATCAGACATTTTCGTTAGAAATTTTGACGACGCTAAAAGTGATCATCAGCTCACTTGCACCAGCGGATCTTCTACGGTATCCTCAGCTTTTCTGGACTACGTGTGCTTGCCTCAATACCATTCATGAGGCCGAGTTTATAGAAAGCATCGGCATGCTAGAGAAGCTATTAGACAGGCTTGATTTCGGCGACCCAACTGTGGTGACTACTTTGATCGAGAATCAACCTCCCCTATGGGAAGGCCACTTTGTCGGAGTTCAGGAATTGGTTTACAAAGGCCTCAAGTCATCAGAGGCATTATATGGTACTCTCAATCTGATACACCGAATGACGAAGCTTCCAGATAACGCCATCATTGGAAGCAGCAGCAGAATGCTTTATGCGATGCTGGCGAACCTCCCTCATTTCCTTTCTCAGTTTGATACGGATGTGCCTGATCCAAAAATCCTGGAGCGGGCAAATCTGCTGGGTCAAATGGCAGAGCGATACGAAATTGAAGGGTTGGCAGCGTGTCTGATTGGACTGGCAAATTCCCAATGGAAGAAGGAGCAGGACTTTCTACAGCATATAGTCTCCGAGATTCGATCTCACTGCTTTCCTCAACAAGAAGTGCAGACTTTGGTATTTGTCATGGGACTTTTGACAAACGCTACGACTTGGTTCCGGGTGAAGGTGATGACTGTGCTCTGTGCGCTGATCCCGGAATTGAATATGAGACGTTCAGAAATAACTTGCCACGGGCCAGACCTCATCTCTCCTCTGTTGCGGCTCCTTCACACAGACCTCTGTCCGCAGGCGCTCAAGGTCATGGACTATATCATGGAGGTTTCGAGCAACCCGAATGAACGGCAGCACTTGCGAATGAGCATGGCATCTTCATCTTCTTCACGGGCAATCCGCAAACAGTATGACCAGGTGCAGAGCCTGTACGGAATCCCGGAACCCACTGGATGGTCAATTCCGGTCCCGGCTGAGCAGTCAAGCACGACTCGGCACAATGTTCACGCCGTGTTCTATACTTGTGCGGAGGCCGACTCGATGGAGACGCAAAGAGCGGCCACTCCCGATGTGGAATTTCATATCGACGAGTATGGGGATTCATACTTTCCTTCAATGCGAGCTGATACGATGCAGTCCATGGATACGCAAACAGACGGAAACATGGGCGACATCGTTCAAAAGCTGGACAGTCTGGACGATTTCTTCGACGAGGACGATACATCAGACCCGTCTTTTATAATGGCTCCAGCGAACATGCGTGGGTTTCCGGGGAACTTCGCCGACGCACCGGCCAGCCTGTATGACCAACAAACGGCACCGATTCTCCGCAAGTCCCTCGCGCGGACACCTTCGTCGTCATCATTTCACAACGGCCTCGCAGAGACATCGCGACCATCTACTCGGCTAGACGGTATGTTGAGTCATGGCAACCCGCCGACCTCTCAGAGTGCCTGTATGGTGCCTAGCATGGGTGCAACGATTCGACCGGCAATGCATAGCCGTTCGGTGACGTCTCCAGCCAACAATCTCGCAAACCATAAGTCGACTCTTTCAAATACGGTGCCGACAATGGAAGCAACTTTTTTTTCGGACAGCGAAGCAGATGAAGAGGGATTTTCTGATGCTGAAGAGCGTGTAGGTGCCATGCCGAGCTCCTCTCGCGGACCATCCTCGACGATTGGCCGCAAAGGATCAGAGACCGCGCCGTCACTAGAATCAATGATCCGTAGTGGCATGCGGCGTCTCACAGGCAGCACCGCATCTGGACGCGAAAAGGAACGACAGCGGGATCTTTTGCGAGCTCAACAACGAGCAGCCGTCCAGACGGCGAACTCTCCTCGCGTGCCTAAGGTACCTGCCGAGTTTCTTACGGGATCAGTCAACAGTCCGACCTCCCCGGGTCAGGCAACATCGCAGCAATGAATTGCGAAACTAGAGAAATGATAGGTTTTTACGACCTCGGCGAGAGGCTGACATACTTTTAATGATCGAACGACTGCAATGCTTAAGCATGTACCGTATACACTTGTCATAATTTTTGATTTTATCCCCGCGACATTTCCAACATAGGCGTTCGAATATAGCAGCTGCAAGGATCTAGAGCGATGTTTTAGTTGTTTCAAATAACGTCTGTTTCTCTTTTGAACAATCCCAGGCCATTTATCTTTCCAGTCAGCAACGAACGAGGTCTGGTCCTTGAATTTGTTTATACAATCTGGTAAATTCAGGGTATCAAGATATACAGCCAATGAGCTGACATGGTCCCATGAGGACGACACTATCATTTGATATTATTTTGACTCTCACTCGCCAGTCACATTCCACCGTCGGGGAGTTGATTGTATTTATTTGGATTAACGACGGCTGATTGGCTGAAATCTCGTAAATTACCTTGCAACGGGGCTGTAAGTTACCGTAACCCCAGATAATAGAGCACGGGGTAGTGGGGCCCGAATCCCCATGATTGGCGCGCTGTCATTGGTGCATGAAAAGGGCCGCGGCCAACCGAGCTGGGAGTCTGGGTTTCCCCGCATGTCCGGCGACGTTGCAGCCCTCGCTCACTTGTCCGGCCGTGTTGTTCGTCAGTGATCTCAGTTGACGTTCACAGAATGATTCTGCATATGATGGGCAGTCTGTCTGCCTGGTACATTGGCTGTTTGTAACAAATGCACTTGCGTTTAGTCTCTCTGACCGTATCCCGTACGTAGAAAGTGCATAGAGCACGAGACAAGCTGTCGTCTTTGTCCAGAGTAATGAGTAATATAGTATCGGTACCAATGACCGTCAGGCAGCTCCTCGGCAAGAACCGGGGCAGGTCTCCAGGCGGAGCAGACTGTCCCGGAAGCCTCCCCGCACGCCTATGGAGGCATATTAATTATTTATTGCTCTGTTTGTGTTGCTGCGCTTGCCCTCGTGGCGCTCGTTTGTTCCGGTTCTTCTCCGGTACTCCTTTTCTTTCCCTCTCTTTTCTTTCTTTTCTTCTTGTTGTTTCTGCAACACCGCATTCCTTACCTGCCTCTCAGCCTGTCGTTTTTGCCTCGCGTCACTGAATCATTTATAAACCTCGCGTTATTAGATTGCAAAGACGAGAGTTGTCAACTGCCAGCATGACCCCCGCACGCGCTCTCCCAGTGCGGCGTTTGGCGAAGAGCCTTCATCCAGCCCAGCGATGCTTTTCAACCACGGCCCAGCGCGACCGCGCTTGGGGGTTTATCGGCTTGGGTCGAATGGGTATGTACCGCTCGTGTATCTCTCCCTTGTGCTGCACAGCCTCGTGAACATTTGGGAGTGCTCGCGTGTAGCATTCCGGTGGTGAATGCATAGCTCGACGAGGTTGCTGGCCTGAAGAATGAGGCGTTGAGCAATCCGTTGTGCATAAGAGCAGTACCAAAGAAGCGTGGTGCAATGGATGCTGACCGAGCATGCATGCAGGCTATCCGATGGCGCGTAACTTGCGAGCAAAGATTCCTGCATCAGACACACTTATCATCCACGACGTCAACGAAGGAGCTATGGGCAAGCTTGTTGATGAAGTCAAAGCCGCTGGCGGCAACGCACAAGCTGTAGAGACCACAGATAGTCCCCGCACTCTAGCCGAAAAAGCAGTAAGTCTGTTCCGTCACTTGATCCTTATCGCTAGTTGTTGGGCCTGTCTCTAATCGAAGCGACTACCAGGATACAATTTTCACCAGTCTCCCGGAACCAGTTCATGTCAAGCACGTCTTCCACTCAATTCTCAAGCCCGGCCCTCTCCCGGTGCTAGAGCAAGAGCGTCTCTTCATTGATACATCCACCATTGATCCGGCGACCTCGAGAGAAGTAGCATACGCCGTACAGGCGCCCAATCAGGGCCGTTTTGTTGATGCCCCCATGTCTGGAGGAGTTGTCGGTGCCGAGGCAGGCACTCTGTCGTTCATGTTCGGTGCTTCTTCCAAAACCGGCGCCCTGGTAGATCGCGTCAAAGCAGCGCTAGCTCTCTTGGGCAAGAATGCCTGGCACATGGGCGAGCAGGGCACAGGAGTGAGCGCGAAGCTTGCCAACAACTACATCCTCGCTATCAACAATATTGCCGTCGCCGAAGCCATGAACCTTGGAGTCCGCTGGGGTCTTGATCCTAAGACTCTAGCCAGCATGATCAACTCGTCCACCGGCCGCTGCTGGCCGAGCGAGGTCAACAACCCAGTCCCTGGAGTGGTGGAGAAAGCGCCAGCTTCGCGAGACTACGAGGGCGGATTTGGAACGAGCTTGATGAGAAAGGACTTGAAACTCGCCATTGCCGCGGCCCTGGAATCAGGGACGCCTCTGGAGATGGCAGCCACGGCACGCGGGCTCTACGATGCCGTCGATGACGCATACCCCGGAAAGGACTTTTCCGTGGTTTACAAGTACTTGCAGAGCAATTCTCGATCGTGATGTTCAGAAATACCATTTTGCATTTTCTTATGTTTTGTTTTTCTGCATGGTGTTGCCTGATTTTTTCTGAAATATGTACCGGAGTTTCGCCGTTATGGCTGTTATGGAATTTTGTTGCTGCCTATATATTCTCGGGAATGAAACAAGTTAGATTTGTATGAATAATTGAATTTATAATATAGATTATACAGCAGTATACTCTGTATATATAGTCCCTCTCAATCATTAAGTAGTTGGTGCGGAGTTGACAAGCGTAAGCTGGACAGCCCACTAGGCGCGATCGGGGTTAGGCTGTCCAGCACCCGCCGGGACGTCATCTCAAGTCAGCCGGGCGCTTTATCGATATCGCTAGAGACAACCTGCAAACAAACCTTAACCCCACCAGCTAGAACCATACGGAGTGGCCTTGGGGCACAACACAGCGAGGCACAATAAATACCATCGGCCATTGATCCTAGAACAGCAACTGCTCAGAAGTCTTTGGGTTATTTTCCTCGATTGCCGCTGTACTTCCTCGGCCTGGGCTGGGGCTCATTCCTGTCCCGGCGAGAAGACATCCACGCGTTTTTGATTTCACATCAACCAAGCTGCACAGTCGCTGCATGTGTCTTGCACAATGGCATACGTCGTGCCAATTCACCGCGCAAGTAGCGTCAGACACGCCTTGAAGCTCCAATTCTTTCAGTCCGAGGAGGATTCTCTAGTTGTCGCGTATGTTTATCATCGTACCCAGACCAATGCTAGCTTACCTTGCTTATTGAACAATTGATAGAAAGGGAGGCCGGCTTGAATTCTACCAGCTCACCCCGGATGGCCTCGCTCTGACTACTTCGCGTGCTATTTACGCAAAAGTATCGATGCTGGCTCGATTAACCGCTCCCGGCAACTCAACGACAGACCATCTATTTGTCGGCACCGACCAGAACACCTACTTCACATTGAGCTGGGATAACGAAAAGAAAGCGGTTCGCACCGAGAGGAGCTATGTCGATTTGGCCGATAAGGCTTCTCGAGAGACCCACAACGGGGACCGGTGTCTGATAGACCCGAGTGGGAAGTACATGACGCTGGAGATTTTCGAGGGCATCATTACCGTGATACCGATTGTGCAGGCCCACAAGAGGCGAGGGAAGCCGCCTGTTGTAGGGACCACCCATTTCAGCAATCCCAACGAGCCCCCGATTCAAATTGGCGAGCTAGGAGAGCCCATGATGACCAGAATTGATGAGCTCATGGTTCGATCGTCTGCGTTTTTGCACGTTGAGAGCAAGGCTCCTCCGCGTCTCGCATTGCTGCATGAGGATAACCAAAGGAAAGTACAGCTGAAAGTTAGAGAACTACACTTTGAGGCTCCGACAGAGCCAGTCTTTCAAGAGGCGGAGAATTTCGCTCAGGAGCTGGACCTCGGAGCTGCGCATTTAATTCCAGTTCCAGCACCGCTAGGTAAGTTGGAGTTGCCGGCCCATCATCCACAGATTTTTCCTTTTTTTTTTTATTATTCTTTACTGATCCGAAGAAGGTGGACTACTCGTTCTCGGAGAGACATCAATCAAGTACATCGACGATGCCAATAACGAAACCATCTCAAAACCTCTAGATGAGCCGACAGTATTCGTCGCCTGGGAACAGGTGGATGGGCAGCGGTGGTTACTAGCGGACGACTATGGCCGGTTGTTCTTTTTGATGCTAAATTTAGACTCTCGAAATGAAGTCGAAGGATGGAAATTGGATTATCTCGGAGACACGTCGCGCGCATCCGTCATGGTCTACCTCGGTGCCGGTGCTACGTTTATTGGCTCCCACCAGGGCGATTCGCAAGTCATCCGAATCGGTGATGGCTCCTTCGAGGTCATCCAGACACTCTCAAACATCGCCCCTATTCTAGATTTCACCATAATGGACCTAGGTACGCGTGAAGGTGAAAACTATACGCATGAGTTCTCATCTGGTCAGGCTCGCATTGTGACCGGCTCTGGTGCCTTCAATGATGGTACGCTGAGAAGTGTGCGCAGTGGTGTGGGCCTAGAGGAGTTAGGCGTTCTGGGGGAGATGGATCACATCACGGACATGTGGTCACTGAGGGTTGCCAGCAGCGGAGATTTCACCGACACTCTCGTGGCTGCCTTTGTTAACGAGACCCGTGTGTTTCGTTTCAGCTCGGAAGGAGAAGTCGAGGAGCTCGACGAGTTCTTAGGATTCGATCTGTCGGAAAATACTCTTGCGTGCTGCAATTTGCCAGGAGGTCGTATTTTACATGTCGCTGAGAACGGTGTTTCCTTGGCCGATATCGAAAGTGGCATGACCACGTCAAAATGGGCGCCTGATGGCCAAGCGATTACATCCGCTTCATCGAATGACGAAAATCTCGTTCTTGTACTCGGAGGACAGCTTATGTTTGTCTTGGATATTTCACACGACCTAAAAGTGATATCACAAAAAGATTTTGGTAAAGATCACCAGATCTCTGGCGTCACCATTCCATCTTCACCTTCAGGAATATGCATCACCGCGTTTCCGCAAAACGCCCGAGTGTCTGTCTTGTCTCTACAAGACTTGGCCGAACTGCAAAGTGAATCATTGGGAACTACTGGAGAGGCTTTTCCGCGAGCGGTGGTATTGGCGAAAATCCTGGCAGACAGCCCTGCCACACTCTTCATTTCAATGGCCGATGGCAGCGTTATCACGTTTTCTTACGATTCTGAAAATCATTCTCTAGCCGGTATGAACAAGTTGATCCTCGGCTCAGAACAGCCAACGTTCAAGAAGCTCCCCCGCGGTGACGGACTGTTCAACGTTTTTGCCACTTGCGAACACCCCAGTTTAATATATGGATCTGAGGGCCGCATTATTTATTCGGCAGTGAACTCTGAAGGCGCGTCTCGCGTCTGTTATTTCAACTCGGAGGCGTACCCGGACGCTATTGCTGTTGCAACAGCAACTGAACTAAAAATCGCACTTGTAGACAAAGAGCGCACAACTCAAATACAAACATTACCGATAGGTGCCACCGTTCGTCGAGTAGCCTATTCACCATCAGAAAAGGCGTTCGGTATCGGGACAATTCAGCGCTCTTTGCGCGACGGGGCTGAGATTGTAAACAGTCAATTTGTGCTCGCGGATGAGATTATGTTTCGCAAACTAGACGCCTTTGATCTGCGTTTAGATGAGCTTGTCGAGAGTGTGATTCGCACTGAATTGCCACAGCGCAATTCTCAGCGTGGAGAGTTGATGCCCAGAGATATATTCATTGTCGGAACTGCATATCTGGACGATGATGAAGAAGGACCAATCCGAGGACGGATACTGATCTTCGAGGTTGATGCTAATAGAAAGTTGACCTTAGTGGTAGAGCAGCCTGTCAAGGGCGCGTGTCGTGCATTGGCTATGATGGGCGATAAGCTAGTTGCCGCTTTGGTTAAGACCGTAGGTGTTTTCATCTTGTACAATGCGCAGCATTACTGACATGTCCATTAGGTAGTTGTTTTCGATGTTGAAGAGCGTGTTGGTGGCTCACTAGCACTCGTCAAGTCTGCAGTTTATCGTACATCTACGGCGCCTGTTGATCTGAGTGTCAGCGGAAACACCATAGTCGTCGCAGATTTGATGAAGAGTATTTCAGTGGTGGAACTCGGCCGTAACGAGTCGTTCCAGGAAGAAGCCAAGGAAGTAGCTCGTCATTTCGCCACCGTCTGGACGACCGCGGTGGCAGAGATTGGCCTGAATCAGTGGCTTGTCGGCGATGCTGAAGGCAACCTGATCGTCCTGCAGCGCAACGTGGACGGCGTTACGGAAGATGATCGGCGACGGTTGGAGGTGACCAGTGAGCTGCTCCTTGGTGAGATGGTCAATCGCATTCGACCAGTGAATATCCCACAAACATCAACTGTGGCTGTGACTCCAAAAGCATTTCTCGGAACGGTGCGTGTTATGTTTCTGATCTTGTTGTTACAAGTACTGATAGTCTCACCAATTAAAGGTCGAAGGATCAATATACCTCTTTGCTCAAATCAATCCTGAACACCAAGACTTCCTCATGCGTTTGCAGACTACTATTGCCGCTTACGTCGACTCGCCCGGTCAGATCCCGTTCAGAAAGTTCCGAGCCTACCGCTCTACAGTGCGTGAGGGCGAGGAGCCTTTTAGATTTGTTGACGGAGAATTAATCGAGCGATTCCTGAACTGTGATGTCGCAATCCAGGAGGAAATTCTGGGTCTATTAGGCGCAGACGTGCAGCTTGAAACAGTGCAGAAAATGATCGAGGCATTAAGAAGGTTACATTAATCTCTATAATGCATCTATCAACTGCGTACTGGGGATGCCTAGATTCTAAGGAACATGATGATATGAACATGCAACCAAAAAAAGACTACGTATTTATTTATAAGGGCAGTCAATCATTCTATTTACAAAGTATCTTTTACAAGCTGAACGGCTTCCCCGGCCAGGGTTTTGAACTGGCTCAACGTCTCTTTCAAGATATCATCAACGTCGACTACCTTTCTACCCCCAATAGCAATACCCGTTATCGCACCGAGGACGAGAGAAGTAAAGACGAACCCATTTAGCAACCCAGTAGTAGTAGAATTGCTCCGTCCACCTAAGGCAGGTGCCTCGATAGTCTTGGGGCTGCGTTTGTACTCGAAATCCCTGTTCTTCGGCACAAACACGCTGCGCCACCAAAACTTGAACTGCCAGTCCGGATAGATCATGGTGTTCCGGCCCGTCTTCGCGTCAATGTACCAGCTGGTGCAGCCGGATGACCAGACGAGGTTTTTTGAAACTGTCTGGATCCAGGTGTTGTCGCGTTGTTCGGCGTCCAGCGTGACGGCAACGCTGGTGAGTGGGCTGGAGCCGCCGAGAAGCGACGAGACTAGTGATGGTCGCTGCAGGATTGGTTGTAGGAGGCGCAGACTGAAGTTTACCTGGCATTCGGTTGAGTAGATGACAGAGAGATGGCCAGTTGTGGTGTTGGGCCCCATCATGACGAAGAAGTTGGGAAAGGATGAAATGCAAGTGCCATAGTAGGCTTGAGGCAGGCCGTCAGACAGTTGGTTCCACTAAATAGATTCAGTCACCGTTTCTATAGATTGGCAGGATGGGGAAAACATACATGTTCATCGAGACTGACACCACCCTCGCCTCGGATGTCGGCGCTCAGCGGGTACAGTACCTTCTGCGTCTGAAACCCATTGGCCAGGATGATTGCGTCTGCACGAACTTGGCGGCCCGTCTTGGTCTTGACTCCAGTTTCGGTGATCTCGGTAACGGGGTCTTGCCAGACCAGTTCCATATTGGCGTTGTGCAGACAGGCATAGTAATCCGTATCGTTGACTTTGCGCTTACATCCAATCTCTGTGGACGGGGTCAGGGCCGCGTGATACTTTGCTGGTGCTGTCCGTCTCATATAATCGAGACGTTCGTTCGTCAGGTCGCGCCGAATCTTGATCCCTTTGTCCAGGAAAAAGCCGGCAAAGTCCTTTTCCATTTCGGCGTACAGAAAGAACCGGTACAAGCGCATGGCCAACGGCACATACCGCATCGTCCACTTGAACAGTGGCGAGTACACCGGATTGGGACGCTCGGCAACCCAGTGTGGTTGTCGGGCAAATTGAGTGACTTTGTGGGCTGGACTGCGGCTCGTGATGTAGTTGTCATTCCTGCTACCATTGGAGAGAATGGGCACGAACTGTGTCGCACTGCAGCCGTTTCCTGCTCGCCCATGTACCAGGTTAAATCATAAGGACACAATGGCCTCACCAGACAATCAATAGACTCACCGATAACCACTACATCCTTTCCGCTCCAGTCAAACTCGTGGTTCCACCTGGCAGAATGGAAAAGCTTCCCTGTGAATTTCTCTGCCCCCGGAATCTCGCAGGGCCGCGGAATCGACAAGGCACCCACGGCTGAAACAACAGCTCTACTTTTAACGACACTCGTATGACCAGTCTTTTTATCCAACACTTCAACCACCCAGATACCGTATTGTTCGTCCCAGGTAGCACTGACGATGTCGGCCCGGTACTGGATATGTCTGACAAGATCATGTTTGATGGCCACGTCCCGGAAATACTGCAGAATCTCTCGCTGCAGGGCAAACTTCTGCGACCAGTCCGGCTTGAGCGCAAACGAATAAGAGTAAAGATGCGAGGCCACGTCACAGCCGCATCCCGGATACGTGTTGATTGACCAGGTGCCACCCAGTTCGGCGCAAGACTCGATGATGCGGTACGAGGCATCTGGGAACTCCTGTTGCAGGCGGATGGCGAAATTAAGGCCGGACATGCCTGCGCCTATGATGAGAACATCTGTGTCTAGATGTGGCTGACCCATCTTTGACCGTTAACTGGTAGTTGTTTGACTTTGGTTATTATAGTCCACTCTTCGATCTCAAGTCAAGGGTGATTCGATCCGATGGAGGGCCGTCAACCTGGTTTATATACCGAAAGCTCCAAGTCAATGACCGGGTCGTACAGCTGTAATTTGAGCCGAGCATCCCGCAAGACTTTCCCATAACTTCCACGCTGCTTATCCAGTGTGGATTGAACAGCAGATGTGTCCGAAGGGGAGCCCCGCGTGTCGGCGTTGTACCGAAGACCCAGAAGTGGACTTCATGGGTTCGGCTGACCTGCCGTTTGAGCGGGACCCACTCCGGAGCTCTTGATTTGCGGGGAAACTCCATGTACTCCGCATGTGCAGATAGGAAGGTCAAGCGAAGAGGAATCTCTTATATTATATACACCACTCATACGCATCTAGACCCTGTAAAGTGACATCCATATCTTTGAATTTCTAGGCACAACCCACTACAAGATCACGTTCACATCATCCCAGCCCCACTCCCTCAACAGCTGTTGCACGCGATATTCGGTAGCCCAGCCGGTATCTACTTCAATGCCTCTGAGCAGGCCTATGATCGTGCGGCGTTCTCTAGGTTCCGTGAGGCATTGTCCGCTGACAAAGAGTGGTTGAATTGAGTGGATCCTCGCCGACGCATCCATCCGCGACATGGAGATGCTACAGATTTCGTGGCTATGGTACCGAACCTCGCTCTCAATGGAGCGATACGACTGCAGCCTGTTTGTGACTGTGGTGCGGCGTGCTGTTGTCTCATGCGGTTTGTTTATGAGCAGCAATATTCGCGCCATATGATAGTGCTGCGTAGTAGACGCGCACATGGGCATACTATACCACACTTCGGAAAAGGGAGAATCGTCCGTTTCGTTGGTCGGCCGGTGCAAGTTACGGAACGGTTCGATCCTTGCGCAAGGCTGGAAAGTGTCGGGCAGTCCCCGATACCACGCATCTAGCTCGTGGTTCAGTCGATACCATCGCTCAAGTAGCGTGTTTTGGGAAACACCGAGCAGGCCTTGCTCCGTCGGATGCGTCGGTATAACACTAATCTGGTCACCTGCGGCAATGAAGTTGACAATCTTGGATAAGAGCCAAATGAGTGCGTTGGAGATCAAATCTTCTTTCATCATGTTCTCCTCTCCGGTGTTGCTCGCTCGGACAAACCCGTGGCTATCGACTTGCAGCCCGGCCTCGGTCCAAATTAAAAGGTCTTCCGGATTTAGACGTGTCTGGCATTCACTGATAACTGTATACCATCAACTTTGTGAGCCTTGTTTGACACAACTTCTGTTGCTGATGCACTTACAGGCACATAAATAGTCCTGTCGGGCAAAGTTCCAGAAGGTGGCCGTCCTCAGACTGCGTTCTGGTCCTTTACGCGGTAAGATACTACCACCTGGTGATGACTCAGGTTCCAGCGGCATGATGCCAATCTCAGCGATGTCCAAAAGCGACTTGACACCACTCAGATGCCGATTCCAGGCAAGCCCGGTTGCATCGAGAAATTCGTATACTGAGAGAATCGCGGTCGCTGCTAGTACCTCATCTGAATGACTGCTAGAGAAGCGACTGTTGGAAAGGCGTCGGCGTCGTTTGCGAGCAGGTTCACCGGCCTCGCTCAATTCTGATGCTTCCCACTGTCCAAAAGCCTCCAGGGTGCTTAGTGGACCTGGGCCCTCGCCATCGCGTTGAAGCTCTTTCATCAGAAGCTGGATGGCCATGTCATAATATTTTGCGCCATGGAACTCCCAGTCGACCTGTTCGGAGTCGGGCCATACTTCCATTGATGCTCGTTTTGAACATCGTCCTCCCATAACCGGCTTACTTCCATTGACCCGGCTTAGCTGTTTGGCTGCGTAGGCGCAGGCCGCGTACCTCAGTAACGGGTTTGAGGTTGCCTTAACGGGAACCAAGGACGAAAAGTAAACTTCAATATCAAAAAGATCCATCCTGTGGCAGTCAACATATGGTCTTCTTGCTATCATAAGAAATTGATACATACCAATAGCCTGGCCCTTCCGAAAAATGCCGAAGAAGAAATGCAATCTCATGAGTTGTCTCTGCCCTTCCTTCCGGTTTCAAACCGACTGCTGTATGACGAGATGCTAGTGTTTGCGCTGCGAAGGGTGAATCGTTGCCTCCCAACGGCGTAGACAATCTCGGTTCAGTAGAAGGTGACATGGAACTTGGAGGATTAAGTAAGAAATTAATGTTATTGTTAGAGGATGTGACTGATGCCGATGGAGACGTCGGCCGAGAGCTCGGTGGCCGCATTGTAGTCTGGGGCCGTGGAGGAGGAGAAGTGGCCTGGTTCCCTGATGGCGCAGTAGAGAGACTCTGTATGGCGCTGTTATCACGAGATGAAGGGGTAGACGTTTCATTGTATGCATAAGAACTCTGGGTCGCGACGGATGATGATAGGGTGTGTGTAGTCAGCCCGTGGTTATTTTCGTCCATCGTCGCCAACGGATACTCGTGATCCCAGATTCTCCCATTCTGCAAACCTGAATCTGCTGCCTCAGACAATAAAGATGCTTCCAGTCCCTCGAGGCTCGGGTCGAAATTGTCCACAAAGACAACTAGTTCAACCTGTCAGTGTTTCCAGGTCGATCTTTTCAAGGGCCAGTCACAACGAACCATCTTTGGGAATATCTAACCACACACTGTTCTCGTCAAACGTGTTTTTATAGGAATAGAACTGCTTCAGACTGCCACGGCTGACCACAGGCGAGCTACCATCATCTTTGTTCATGGAGGCGTTTTGCTGATGGCGAAATACAATGCCCTCGCTGGGCCGGCACTCTCTCGAAGCCTTGCGACAGTGCGCACATGTTGGCTTTGCCTGGTCGCCTACTCGCTGGTATTGCTCATCGCATTTGAGCTTTCTCGCGCGACATGTCAGGCTATTGAGACATTCGTTAATTCCCATTGTATATAGCCCATAAAGCCGATATGGAAGCAAGGGCCCTTACCATCCAGTACGAGATCGCATGCCGACGGACAATTGGCGCGACACGGTCGACGATACCACAGCATCGGCAGCTGTTGCCGCAGCAGAAGGTGAAGGAATACTTGTAGCAGTAGACTTGGCAGCACCGGCGAGAGCAGGAAAGGTCATCCGACCGCAATAAGGCTGGCTAACGATGACCGGAAACGATTTGATGATAATAAACAATCACTTGGTCATTGCTCGTTGTTTGCCTGGTCTGGCCCAAGCGGGTTTCGCAGGTGGAGCACAGAGTCGATAGAGAAGACAGACGGCAAGAAGGGATGCGAAGGGTTAACTGCACAGTCACCAGCGCTGCGCCTACCGGCCTGCAGAGTGGGATAGAGTGCGTCGCAGTCTAGCTTTCGAAGAGGTCTGCATGACCTTAAGAGATCGACTGGAGTGGCCGAGATAGGAGGGCCACGAGAAGAGGAGGAATGACTGGACAGCTCCGGGCACCTTGCCCAGAAGCTAGACTACTGACCCCACGGGCCAGCCGTGCGGGGGACGCTGTGCTGATTGGCCAATAGAATAAGCTGCTCCATGGTAAAAGCTCCTTTTGCCTCCTTCGATTAGCTGTTCGGAACTACAAGAGAATATTTAGGCGAAGGGAGATCAAAGACACAAAGGGTCAAGACTCGCACGACTCCTTTGGCCTCTGCTGTGGGCAGCTAGGATTGACTGATGCCGTGTTCACGCCACCATTTCTAGTCTCAGGTTTCATACACGCCACTAGAAAATGACGCCAAGATTCCAACCCCAGGTTTCTTTTTTTTACTCGTTTACTTTTCCGCATTTGTATATCTTGCTCTTCGCATTACAAACACTCCCCAAACAAAGAATATGTATATTATCTATCTACCTCAACGATACATCCTCAAGGAAAGCCTGTTTGCGTGTTTGATATGAGTTATGACGCGTGGTGTTTTTCCACGAAGCGGAGTGTTTGTTTTCAAACCCTTACATGGAGTTGGTGAGATGTTATCGAGCAACGTACATATGCATTTCTATGGAAAATACTCAACATTGTTAGGTCTGGACATTCAAAGGTTGCACATTTGTACTTGGGCTGACTAATGAACTCAGTTCCTTGATCAGTTGAGAAGTACTCACTTATCACTAGACATAGCAAGACACTAGACAGTTCAGTTTCGGCATGACAATGTGATCGAACATTTATCAATTAGTCGATGCCCAAACTTAATTGTACGCGATAGCTACCGTTATTGTAGCAGATAAAGTAAACATCTGGCCAGCTGGTCTGGTGTATATGCATTGCCATCCGACTTCTAGCCATTACTATCATTATGCAACGAATCTTGGGGTATGTACATGGCGGTCCTCACAAATCCCACCACACTAGATTTGAAGAGAAGGGGAAAGATGAAGTAAGGAAAAAGATATCAACAAAGAGGGTAACGGTGTATTGTGACACACAAGATTTCATCCGCGTGAATGCGAAGATACAAATCGCTTACACATTAGCAGGAAGGGTATTTAAAAAGATGCTCCAAACGCCAAAAACGAAAACAAAAGCATAGGGACGAATCACAGGCAGCACAAAAGCGAGCGGAAGGACCAACTATATGGCGGGCGCCGCGCCACTGCGGTGTCGAAGCGAATCCAGCAAGTATTCAGGTGGGACGCGTCGCATACTGGTAGGTCGGTCCGAATGGTATGCGGTTGGTGCACGCACATAGCCTTGCCGACGACGCTGGATCTTATTGAAGATGACGCCGATGACAACGATGAGGAAAACGCAGCCAAGCGCGATGCAGAAAGAGATTAGAATAACCAATCCGATGGAAAGATGGTGAGACGCTGCAGATCACATAAATTAGCTTTCAAGATACTTTCGCGGTATGTCATGGGACTACTTACTGTCGCCGGTGAAAGTGTTCTTATTTTCGGTGAACATCTGTCGGATACTACCCGGCTGACCATCCGCCTTGGATGAAAGGATAAACGGCGTCAGGGCGGTTCCGTTGTAGAGGGCTGCAGACGCATTTCCGAATCCCGGGATTTCAAGCTGGCCAGTGACTAGGAGAGTTTGATCATCGTTCAATAGATCCGTGTCTGTATGAGCCGTGCTTAGTCCAATGACCTGGAGACCAAGAATGGACGTCGATTTTCCGAAGATATCGCCGGCACTGTTAAACTGCGAGCCATCATACTCCACTAGGAAGGTTGAACCGTTCGATGTCTTGCCAGACACCCAATACGATGAGAGATCTGTAGATGCCGGCCCAAAAGAAGTAACAGTACCAGGTATCGCCGAGGCCGAAGCGCCATCAACGGCGGACCACTTTTGCGAACTAGCGTCGTAGGTTGCAATCATGGTGCTGTTGTTATCCACCGTCAAGTTTCCCGCAGCGTATAACTTGTTCTTGCCGACCCATTGAAGAGAGGTCACAATTCCCTGCATGTTAGCCCCCGGTCGGCTCCATTGGCCGGTCGAAGGATCCCAGACGCAAACCGCAGGACAAGGCAACGCTCCGGCAGAATCAAAGACTCCACCCACGTATACTTCCGACGAGCTGGGGCGGGCAGTGATCGAATTCACTTCAACGCTGTCTCCAATCAACGCCGGAGGTTGCGACGAAACGAAGGCAGAGTTGACCAGATCATATACCACAAGGCCATTGAGATTGTGGGATCCAACTTTACCAGCGACTATGCCACCGGCGAACAAAGTATCATCCGCCACAGCCAGGGTGGTAAACGTTGAGTTGTCATGGACGCCAGGTGGGATGCCGGTGACACTGTCACTATCAGAGCCATTCACAAATAAAAGATTATGGATTGTTGAGCCATTGCTAGCCTTGGCAGTGAACCGGCCGCCAAAGATCGTAAGATTGCGTCCGTTGCTTGTATCGTATAAACCGATGGCCACATCTGATGGATCTTGAGACGTAGTATCACGCTTTGAAAGAGAGGCTGACAAATCGCTAGACACTAGATCCACGGGCAAAGGTTGAAGAGCAAGTTGGCCGGAGTCTGTCAAGGATACCACACCCTTGGAGGAGATACCATCAGAGGTTAAGGAGCCAGCCAGAATGGTCGTGTTGTTACCAATGTCCGCGGTGGCCATCAATTGCCCATAGTAGGCCATTGGAAACTTGTCGATATTTTGCAGCCAATTCCTTTGAGATGGGACCCACACAGCGAAACCAGTTACCGTCAAAGACGAATTGGAGCCAAAAGCCTGTATCTGATCAAATCGACCACTCACCGCAATTGCATTCTCGCTTGTCCCGTTAGTCCCGTTGACTGGAAACGACACAATCGAAGTGACCGGGCCGTTTACACCGGCGCCCAAGGGAGACCACGACTTGCTAGACGGAGAGTAAGCTGCAATATAGTTTAGGTCACGGGCTCCACCTTGTGCGGTGTCGGTGAAATTTCCTCCAACGTAAAGGACATCATCGAGAAGAAATAGCGTTTCAACATAGGAATTCAATCCGTCGCCATCTAATGGGGTCGCGTGGCCTTTTGTCGTGAAGGACAAGATATTGCGCAAAGAGCCATCCGAGAATTTGCCTCCCACAAAGGTAGTATCACCAGATTGAACCATGCTGTGGATAGTTGCTCCCTTGTTTAGTTTTGTGCCGATTGAGTCGATGGCATTAGATGCAAAGTCCGTCTCGGTCTTCTTTTCGGTGGGGTCGTAGTCGTATATCGCGTTCAAGCCGCCCGTGGAAGATATCAAGTTGAAGGCAACGCGGGACGCTACCACAGTGACATCGTCTTGTCCTTCAACAGGAGTAAGGGTGACCTCTGGGCGGAATGTATCACTGCCTGCCTCGACGTATCCCGTGTAAATAGTATCATACTTCTCGAATTGGTTGGTCTGCCAAAGAATGGAACTGGATGACTTTTGCCCTTGCGTCCTGGATGACACTGCTGCTGTGACATTTACACTACCCCTGACTTCACAAGATCCATCGGCGGAACATCCAGGCGTGTAGACAAGGATAGAGTAGTTCCCTGATTGAGTGATATCAGGTTGAAATGTCACGGACAATTGCGAGGAACCGGACGTTTTAGCGGAGAGGTAGGAAGTCGACGAAACTGCTGAAGAACCAGCAGGTGTCACGGTCCAGTCGCCCTGCGTCTTAGCTGTTGACGGGAAGTCAATTCCTGCACAGGTGGGCTCGTTGTAGTCGTTGATCGCATAGGTGAAGATATCATTTTGGAAGATTTCGATGCCATCAAGACCCGCACCTTGGCCATACCAGTCCAGAATCTGGATCATGAAACCGGACATGCCAACGGGATTGACGAGCTCGAAATCACGATAGGCTTCAGAGGGATCACTGGAAAGGGGACACTCGGCATCACAGGCAACAGTTTTCCCTGTCGACGGATCGGTGTATGTCAGGTTCATGAATCCGGTATCAGGGAGAGCCTGATAGCGGAACGACTTGGTACCTCTTCCCTGATAATGTGTGTTGTACAGCCGAACCTTTGTGGGATGAAAAGTGAACCCCATATCGGCTCTCCAGAAACCCGGTGAATAGTCGGCAAGCAGCCACGTGTTTCCGGCACTATCCCTGTTTTTGGCGGAGCAGATGACATTTCGGGGATCGACGAAGCCAGCCAGGGAGGTCTCGGCATCGCTGGAAACTTGAGCGGTCGACAGGTTGACTATCTGTGAGAAATTCCGTTTGGGGGTGGTTGCATTTCCTAGTGCGTCAAAGCTACCTCCAAAGATCAGATGGTTATCGGAATTCTGGACTATTGCCGATACTGGGCCATTGAAACCACCAAAAGGGAATGGTTGCCAGCTATCTCCGTCCCAAACTATTGCATTGGTCGAATTGTCGACGGTGAAATCACCACCAACGTAAACGGCATCGGAGTCCTGGTCGCACACCAAAGACCGCACCGTCCCAGAAAGTCCTGGTATGCTATGCACTGTGTTTGTAGCTGGGTTGAAAGAGGCTATGCCCTCGGCTTCGGTGTCGCCGAAACTCGTGAAATTGCCTCCAAGAATGAGCCCGGCAAATGTCCCGTCCTTGCGGGTCCACGGGCACATGGCCAATATGTCAGCATCGGCGGATGAGAGGGTGGCAAGGACGCCATTGGGAAGAGGTGTGAGCAGAGACTGTGAGCCATCTGTCGAAGGAGCAGATTCCGACTGCTGCACATAGGAGTAGAGGGAGACTGAGTCGAAATTTCCGGTCAGTGCCACTCTGCCAAGCGGTGAGAGATCGAGGTCAGGTAACGAAACCGGGGTGGGTGTGAACGCGAGAACACTTGACAGTTGTGCAAGCGTTACTGCTGCAGCCGTCGCAGGCCGAACCACCGCGGAGGCAATCATCACATCGACAACAACAGACCGACTGAAATGATTATTTGATGTCCACGATACTTTGGTTCTCGTACTTGGTAATTAAAGAGGCGGGAATCGTTTCGGTATAAATTCCGTCTCGTCAGACGCGAAGCTGGCGCGAGGAATGCTGGAGAAACTGAGGGTGGGAGGGCGCAGCCAAGGAGGAAGAGCAAAGTATGCGGCGAGAAAAGGGGAGGATTCCGATCTCATTCACAGACAGTGGCGGTCATGGGCCTAGATTAAGTATTACAGGACAAGAGAATTGAGGCAGATGGAAACAAAACAGAAAACAAGAGATTGAGGGAAAAAGAGCGAAGAAAAAGACGCAAGCTATCCAGCAACCTGGAAGCGGTCGGAAAGGAGCGACTGAAGAGCGGCGCGGCCAAATAACAAAATCCGACCCGGCCTGTCTGTGTACGAGAAGAGAATGTGGTGCTGATGGCAGCAAAAAATCGATCGGATATCAAGCGAATGGCATGGCCCAGCAGGGAAGGGTGACTGGTGGCTAGCAAGCAGACAGAGAGACTTGCAAGTGCGAGGTTGAAGTCGCCCGAAGCCCGTTTGGTTTGTGAGGGAGAAGGAGCGAAAGAGCGGTTTGCGTGCCTTGGGGCCTTGTTTTTGTCTGGCCCTTTTCGGGTGTGCCTGACCCGTTCTGGCGAAATTGCCGCGGGCCGTAGCTCCAACACGCCGCCAATGAGAAGCCAGAAACTATGCGTCAAGTGGGGCTATCATGCACCGCCCGAGACCACATTGGGCGCCTGAGCCAATCAGCGCTGTCATCCAACAGGCTCGCCGCCGAGTCACAAAGATAGGAACAGAGGACGACCACACACTGCGCCCATCTTTCGACGGAGAATAACCTACAAGTAGGAGTATATAAGTGGATAAAGACCGAAGCTTGGGCAAGCATCATATCAGGGTCTCCAAGCATCGAGTGCGGTCAAACTGTCCGATATGGTTGGCGACAAGTCAGGCAGCTGCGTCACCATTTAATGACTGCAATGTGAGATCGGCACTATTTCGTCACGCCTCGGCACCTCGCCCTCTGATTGGCTGCGACGGACAGTCCTAATTTCTTCGATGCTCAGCAATACCAATAGTGTGTCAGGTTGCGATAGGTATATCGTGGAAGACATGTCGAAGCAAACCATCGGCGATCTATCTGCGTGTAAATCATAAGCTTACCAACTGTCGCCGAGAAGTATTTGTACCAGGACGCTAAACACCAATTGCCACATATACAAGCATTCAATGTTGAGTTGACAAGCTATATTCATTTGCAGTGATCGACAATGCCAAGTATATGCGAGCTGTGCCTGGACCTTCCACCGATGCCTGAACCCGAGGATTACCTATCTTTCTACCTTCTGTAATCAAGCAGCGAAAAAGTACAAGAGTACTTAGGATAGCCGTCTCTGAACCTATTCATAGGTAAGTAAATGTGGCAAAGGGGGCTACGACTGCGCGGCTCAAAACGCCGAATGATCTGTTAACCGATGCCCTATAGATACAACGTGATCTGTCCATGAATTCGTTAGACTTCACAGCCTCTACAATGTTCAAATAACAGAATAAATTGGAGCTGGCTACCGATAGGACTGGCTACTTGACTCGCTCCAGGATCTCGTTATAAATTTCCTGCTCACCCTGAGCGCGACTTTTCAACACCATCTCTTTGCTCCGTTGTACCATGATGCCTTCATACGTCTCCTGTGCCTTTCTCAAGCCGTTACGGCCCGGATGATTGTGCAAGGCTTTGGCTAGATCGCATGCGTCTTTGATTGCGGAATTTGCTCCAGCAAGGAAAAAGGGAATCATGGTGTGGGCTGCGTCTCCAAGGAGAGTGACATGATCAGCCAGCGGGAGCGCTTCATCACCATTGAAATGGAATTCGGAAAATCGTAGCGGTGGCTGGAGCATTTGGCTAGCACTGGTTACGCGCACTATGTCCGTCAGGAAAGATGGGAGCTCCTTTGTCGTCTCAACACCCCGCTTATAGAGATCCTGTTTAGGCGCATTGGCAACCCATTCTGCATCCTTGGTCGGGTTGTCCGATTTAGCACATGCTGCCCAGTAGTACTTGGATACTTGTCGTTCAGGATCAATACTGAGGCGACCAATTAGATACCGAAGACCGGGCCGGTATACCAGTGCGCCCGCCGATCCTAACTGTTCGAGAGGCTTATATATGTCTGGAGTGACCTCAACTTCCCCAACGACATTCACATATTGGCTCTGGACCAAAGGGTTTTTGGCTTGAAGTAGCTGAGAGCGCACTGTTTTCTACCTTCAGTTTGACTTACTCGGTGTATGTTGATGATCGTGGACGGAGAGATACTTACCCCGACTTCTCGAACCATCAGCACCGACAAGCAGTGTCCCTCTTGCCTCAGTGCCATCTTCAAAATGGGCAACTACCCCTTGACCTGGAATAACCTTGTAATGTGTGAATGCTTTGGACATTTTCACATGCAAGCCCTCTCGCAAAACCGCGCGAAGACTTTGCCGGCCGGCACGCAGAAATGGTTTCCCGTCACCTACAACCCCAGCACTCTGCCCGGTAATACCATCTACGAGAGCAAGTCTATCTGGAAGCCCTGAGCCGTGATTAACGCTGCAGGTCGTCAGGTTGGCGTAAATTTCCGGGGACAACATCTCTTTCATGTCCTCGAGGGATCTAGACCAAGTTAGATATATTGATAACCGGGAGGCAGTAAACATCGGTCAGAGATGATCATACTCGATCAAAGCCACAGCCCATCCCTGCTTTCGGGGCCCGTCTTCGCGTTCAAAAATCTCGAATGATATTCCCAGTCGTTTCAGTGATTGTGCCAGCATGAGGCCGCCTGGGCCGGCGCCAATGATGATAACGTGTACATCATTTGAAGGAACGATTGCCATTTTCAAAATGGAAAAGCAGAGAGAAAGAATGAAAGCGAGAAGATGGTTGGGTACTAATTTTTCGATTCTAGGACGGTTCAACTGCTTCTGGAGATCTTCTCATCACGAGCCCCTCGGCGAGTTTAACAACATCGGTAACTAAGCAGGTCGACGTGACCTGTCCTTGAATGATTAACTTGCCGCCGGCGAGCATGCTGCAACTCCACTTGCTCTCTGTGTGCGCCCAAAGCAACTCTGCTGCGGTAGGAATTTTTGGATGCGGCTAGTACTACTTAGTAACAGATAGTTCTTGAATGGTCGACCGTATGGTGCGACCTAGACATAGTTGTGAAGCTTTTTTTCTTTTCTTTGTTTTTCTCGGATAATGTGGTCTGCAGGAGATCGTCGTTATGAACCGGGCTAGGGCGACCTGAGTCACGATGTTCGACGTTGCCTAATCAGGAAATTACCGGATCGGGATCGGTTTCGGATGGTATGAATATTGTCACACCATGACTTCCTTCCACCTTAGATCATGTATACTCGAAAAAGATATAGAGTGTTTACATGAAGAACACAACAATGGATGAGTAGTACGATCAAGTGCGTCGAAATCTGGCTCCTTTCCATCCATAAGCCTTTCGTCAATAAATAGGATCTCATGTAGAGACAGATGCGAATGCTATCGTACAGTTGGTGCAATACTAAACTGCAGCCAAGAACATGGCTCAAAAGCCGTGATAGCAGCTATACGTTCCATGTCCCACCTTATGTTGTAACTGGAATTGGCTCATATTTATTGGATAATTATAACTCGACATCGGAGAGACACCTCATAAGCTGAATCTCTACAAGATAATTGAGCGAATATTATCGCTTCATCAATGTCTATTTCTTACACGATATCTGCTAAAGTTTCCACCTATCAGTCGATACGAGATAGAGTCAGAACAGAAATAAAGATCTGATAGGAAGACAGACCGGTATTGATCTCCTAATATCATGGCGGTGTGCTGACTATCTCTTCTATTTAAGCAACAAATGCGATTTAAATGAATTGCCCTTGTTAGACAGTTGAATCCGGCACATCAGCCTCGCTTATGCCTTTTCTACGGGTCACTTGTCCATTTCAGAATCCGCCAAAAACCATCATCCTCTCCCCGACATATCAACAAGCGAAATCGGTCGAACCAAGGGTGTGGTTTGTAATTTCTGAGCCATTTCCTGGCATGTATGCTTGGAGTTGGTATCTAGGATTTGCCAAGACACCTGTGACGAGCTACTGCTTATTGATTATCAGAAACCCTTACGGCATACATGTGATGGGTTACACGAGATCCTTAATATCGGGTTTTTTACATTTATCCTAGGTCTCAGAGCTACAAGAGTATTGCGTGGGTTCTGTCTGTGCCGCATCGATTGCCTCTACCATCTCCCCCTTCTCTCTTTAGCATTCCTTTCGCAACAAGCCCCAACCCCAATAAGTTTAGGATTTCGCTGCGGGGACGTAGGACGAAGTGATGTCAAACCCGTAGGTATGAGCACTATGAATAGGCTATGATAAGCTCACAGACCACTTCGCATCGCGGGAATTGACCACGTTCGGGGGCTTGCTGGCCGAAGGAATCCATCGGCAACCACAATTACCGATACAGGGGCCACCATCCAGAACCTTATTTGGCGTCTTGCTTGTATACAGTGATATAGCGGAGGATTGGCTCAAGGAGCCCGGATTGCTTATTATAATGCAAGTGTATGAGAGAATAGTTGATCAATAGCAGCGCGATGTGGAGCCCGTGGTTGACCTAAGTCTTCACCCAAGCGAAAAGCATAATCCGCTCCAAACCTACTGACCAGTGCATTGCTAAAAGTAGTGATAACAAACCTAGAAACAGTATAGGTAGTACATGAATCAGTTATAATAACAAGAGCCATTGCAACGGCCTGATTATCTAAGTATAACACAGCCCCTTATAAGCCAGCGCCTTGGTATTCTTTATAAGCGAGGATGCCGCCTGCCACGATGAAGCGCTGGCTTTCGCCACTACATCGCCTATCTGCTGGACACCCTGACGGATGTTACGGACATGAGTATCTGGGGAGAGCTCCGCCATAACCCAGATGACAATGGCGGCATAATAGAGTGAGATCATTGAAGGGATGGTCATGTCTTGGTCATACTTCAGCCTTGCTCTACCTTTCGTCTTTTTTGACCGTGTCAGGTGTTGTTCGGCCAGTGTCCAGATTTCGCACGCGTGAGACAAAGCGACTCTAGCAGAATCTGTCATTGCCCATTGGTGGACTTGTTGCAAGACCAGATGGTCTTGTGCGAAGTCTGCCATCGAATTGGCATTGTCTTCTTTGTTGCTATTATACGATGCAATGGCCTGCAATGCCATCAGGTCCGCGTTACTTCTAATGTATCCCATGTGATAGAGAAGTCGTGGAGATAAGCCTGCCCCAGAAGAAACTTGGCTGCCTGGCCGATTTGATAACCGAAATCGGTCGTGGGTAGCTCTCCACCTTTCTATCAAATGAAGAATTTTGGGCAGCGCCATCCCATCTGCAACACCAAATGCCTGCAAACTGGGGTTTGCACAACATGAGTTGGCTGCATATACATTATCAAGCTCCGGAATGACTCGATGAGCATTGTCGTTGTCGTGGAAAGATGCTAGAAGTTGTATCTGAAGACCGTATAGAATGAGCTCATCAGCTGACCCATTCAATGGAGGATGTGAAGTATTTCCGCCTTCAGTTGCTGCACGCATAATATCGCAGTATAGGGGATACGACACGGCCTCCTCGGCCACCAGCAGCAGTGTCTCTCTCCATTCCGGACCAACATACATCCACGCTTCGTGATCGCATGGGATCTTGAGGCGTAAATCTTCAAATCCGATCAGAGGACGGGTGTTGAACAGCAACGCAGTGAAAACCTCGCACCGGAAGAAGCCGAATGCCATTCTACGCCGTCGCTCCATTCGGATCCACTCCTGCAATCCCTTCTCGGACAGACTACGCGGGAATTCCACCGCAGGATCTGCGGACGCCTGGGCGGGCAGCTCGTGGAAGAGACTCAGCCTGTGCGCGTGTGCAAGCAGAACAGTTCGAGCTTCCTGGACAAACCCACGCACCTGCAAGCCCCCCCGATACAGCGCCATTGTTTCACTTAGAAGCAATGCTTCGAAAATGATTTCCAACTTGATTTGCTCTTCCGGGCACACCAGACAGGCTTTGGGAAGAACTGCACATAGTTCCTGGTGAAGCGCCAGGCCGTATGCTGCTGCGTTTGGGGATTCAGCATGCATGGCTCCGATTGCTGTCATTGTTAAGTAGAGCAGTGGCTCGACTGTATCATGATCGGCCCCTTGATGCCATGTGATTGGCCACAGGGCCGAGAAGTTATCGAAAAAGGAAGACAAAAAGGTATGCAATACATGCATTGTCTTGTCCTTCATGTAGCTGGACAAGTCGAAGTACCCCTCAATTATTTGTGAGAAGTTCCTTCTTTTACGACTCCGAAACACAGCATCCTTGGTCCCGAGCTCCAGGAAATCGACGATTGCCTGGTGAACCATGTCGCCAACGGCATTGTGTGGCAAAAGGACAGTCTGCTGAATTGGATCAGGTAGCTTTCCATTAAAGATCTGATATGGAATCTGGACACCTGGAAATATGAAATGGTCGAAACCCTCGCACAGATTGAAATCTGGAGTGCCAGGGGCGGCACCGAGGCTCGACTGAGGATATCGTACTGTTGGGACCTCGTTATTTCTGCCGAATTTCGAAGTAACGGCTGTGTAACTGGGGATTTCGACTAGCAGTCGATCGATATTGGTGAACAGATGCGGGTTCTCGGCCAGTAGAGCTGTGTTAAAGCTATCTGTCATGGCTGCAGTTACCAGTTCCGATGCAACCGGATCCTGTTTTCCTTGACCATTGCTATTCGCATCATAGTACGCTATATTTATTAGTTGAGTGGTGGAATTGAAAACAGGGCGCTGTCTGAGACTGAAACTTACCAGTGGATATAGGAGCTGCAGTTGAGACAATCTCATATGGCGCAAACACGACACCATCACCAGACTCTGTAGGATTTTCTTTTCTCTGAAAGGCATTCTTGCCTTCTTTTTGCATGCTCTGGACACTCGGTCGAGCCATGTTGGCCAAGTATGTGCATCTTTTGCCTACTTTGGAGCAGGCCTGGCACGGATTGTCCCCAGAGCAGCGAATTTTGTTCCGGCGACAGCCATCGCATGCTCGGATGGCGCGTTTGCGCTCGGCTTGCCCGTTGCCGTCTCCATGCAACTGCCTGTGGCGTTGAAGAATGTCGGTCCTTGAGAATCTGAGATGGCAGACCTCACATGAAAGCCAGGCGCTCCGATCGTGGCTCTTCTGGTGGCGCAGCAGAGCGCTTTGAGTGGAGTATCGGCGAGGGCATTGATCGCACATGAAAGTTGCGCTTTTCACGCGAATAATCATTGCGGCTTCTTTCTCTTTGCCTCTTTTCTCTTCTATATCGACGAGTTCCATTGTGATAGTTAAGAGAAGAGACAATTGCTGCCCATTTTCTACGGCTTGACTGTAAGCTATCTCTCAGCTGGCAGACTGGCTTGGGGAACCGCGTCGATCTTTTCCCCCGCGTGCTTCAATGCCTCAAGGCTGACCTGGCTTGCTAAGTCCTGACTAAAGCCCTGATATTGGTTTTCCCAAGGAAAAGGGCTGAGATAGTCTGACAGAGATAATAAACGTTAAATAGACACTTTTTTGGAACTCGGGTCTCTTTTTCCTGGCTTGGGCGGCTGCTAACTGGCTGGACCTAAACGAAGGATGTTATCGCCCGCGCTAACGCATTATGCATGGCAGTAGGGCCCTAACTATCTGGTCGAAAAGAAGAAAAGCATGTCTAGTGACTGGGCAGAAAGCTAGTCAAGTGTTGAGCTGCAACTACTGCTGACACATCAAGGTTGACCGCAGCGGCTGGCTAACAAAAAATTATGCACTCGACAGGTGCAAAAGGGGCCACGGGGCTAGACTGGAAAACTTCCCGAAACGGTAATTCTCAACCACTTTTGCCGAAGTGGCGCTGGACAAGACTTGCTATTAGTTAGCCCGAACTGCGCGGGCGGAAAATCAAATTCCAAGTGGAAATGTTCCCAATGGGGCTGATTAATTGTACGATCGAAGGCGCATGCCTAGATAGGAGAAGAGCATAGTGAAATGAGAACAACTCCAGCGGCCGGGCCCTAGGAGATCGCCAGCTTACTACAATACAGCATGGATTGTTGTCATGTACCAAGTTCCCCGGCAACTTACTTGAGATACCCGCTGTTTGCCGCACCATGTCTTGTACTCAGCTATAGCGTCAAAGCCAGCTATTAAGCGAGAAGTCTCTTACAGAGCTAAAGAGTAAATTTATTCGGTGGAGCCATGCAGTGCCGACTGTGACAAGGCCAAGCAGACTGTCCACTGTGTGTAAATCAAGCCTCATATTTGTGCGAGAGGCTTTAAATCATTCTAAGGTATTTGGTCGCAGCTTCTGCCTTGGCTCCTGAGGACTCTGTCCCCAGGTCTTAGGTTTCTGGGATCAGTGCGTCATAGGGACAAATCATACCAGTTAGAATCCGGTACGTTGTCTGTTGATTAGTTGTGAGAATTGGGAGACCAGGACGTCGTTTAATGACGGTCAAATCTTGTCTTGGATTCTGTCAGCCCTCAAGCACCGATATAGTTCAGCGTCAGCTCAAGAAATCTGCTTTGCGTCAACCATAACATGAGAGCAAATAAGTGTGAGTTGTGAAATACGCAAAGCAAATGGCCAAATCCTCCGTCACAGCTCTCCAATGCGATGTGGAAACTGCTTATTGATAATCTGGATCTGTGAGATTGTAAGTGAAGCAGCTATTATTATCCTCTCAAAACTAATGGCGCGAGCACCTTGGAGAGCTGAGACGGAGGAGGAATCTCTCCAGTTGTTTCTGCCTCGGTTTTTAGGCTGCAAGACGGGGCGACGATTCACGTGACTGTAAGGCAAAAGGTTCACGCTAGTCCAAATCAGGCCTTCCAAGTGGTAGTTAGCCGCCGCGCGCGCGATGGGACGCGTGAGCCCGAAATTATCGATTTGCACTGCACGTCTGCGAGTCGAGAGAATTTACCTCAATCAACGATTTTGACTTGTGTCTTCAATCAGGGCATAGGAGGACGATTCTCCCATCGTTGGCTTACTTCGGTACAACTAGCCTCGATTTTTGTCGCTCCGGCGTCCCTCCACTATGTGAGCGCTCTTTCTCCTGCGATCTAGTCCCCGGAGAAGACTAACAGCTCTCATCAAAAAGGGAGAGCTTCGACAACATCTATCTAGATCTATCCAAGCAGCCAGGAAAATGTAAGCTGGCGGAAAGCGGTATGGGATGGCGGCCTTCAGGTGGTGGCGATACCTTCACTTTAGATAGCAGCAACATCGGTGCTGCACAATGGAGTCGGGCTGCCAAAGCATACGAGCTGAAGATCCTTTCGAGAACGTCTGGCGTCATCCAGCTCGATGGATTTGAACAAGAGGTGTGTGATCGTCTCCGCCATGATTTAGTTTGTTGAACCGGTTGCTGAAAGTTGGCGTGTTATTCTAGGATTTTGAACGACTCAGCAAAGCCTTCAAAGTCTGGTACGGTGTCGCAATCGAACACCGCGAACACGCGCTTCGGGGCTGGAACTGGGGCAAAGCTGAATTCACCAAGGCCGAGCTTGCCTTCAATGTGCAAAATCGCCCCGCTTTCGAGATCCCGTACTCGGAGATTTCGAACACCAACTTGGCTGG
Organism: Talaromyces piceae; assembly: GCA_001657655.1. Taxonomy (NCBI): domain Eukaryota; kingdom Fungi; phylum Ascomycota; class Eurotiomycetes; order Eurotiales; family Trichocomaceae; genus Talaromyces; species Talaromyces piceae. The sequence continues at coordinate 3,460,868 of JNNX01000004.1, read as the reverse complement.
CAAGAACGAAGTTGCGGTGGAATTCGCTCTGCCCACTGACGAAAAAGCAAATGGTCACATCGAAGGAAGCACGAGAAACCGCGGCCGGAAGGCTGCTGCCGGACCCGACGAGCTTGTGGAAATGAGGTTTTATATACCGGGAACTATTCTCAAGAAGGAGAAGGCTGAAGGCGACGGTGTCAAGAAGGAGGGAAGTGAGGAGGAGCAGGATGAGGGAGCCGAGGAACAGAATGCAGCAAATCTCTTCTACGAGACTCTGATGGATAAGGCCGAGATTGGCGATGTTGCAGGAGACACATTCGCAACCTTCCTTGACGTTCTACATCTCACTCCCAGGTACACACCATCCATTTAGAATAACTGAAAAAGAAAATGCTAACGCTCACAAACAGAGGCCGTTTCGATATCGACATGTACGAATCGTCGTTTCGGTTACGTGGTAAGACTTACGACTACAAGATCCAATATTCGTCGATAAAGAAATTCTTCTTGCTGCCTAAAAATGACGAGACACACACCCTTATCGTCTTTGGCCTGGATCCACCACTTCGACAGGGTCAAACCCGATACCCATTCCTCGTTATGCAATTGAAATTGGACGAAGAAGTCAGCATAGAGCTAAACATGACAGAGTATGTCCTTGATTAGTTTTATCCACCTTTCTAGGTTCTATTAGTGACTATAAGCATCTAACACGTACCAGGGATCTGTTGCAAGAACGCTACAAGGACAAGCTGGAGCCTCGATATGAGGAACCCATCCACCAAGTGATTACCAAAATCTTCCGCGGCCTCTCAGGAAAGAAAGTGATCATGCCATCAAAAGACTTCATCAGTCACCATGGTCACAGTGGAGTCAAATGCTCCATCAAAGCCAATGAGGGTCTCTTGTACTTTTTGGATAAGAGCTTGATGTTCGTTCCTAAACCAGCGACGTATATCCAGATTGAAAATATCGCCGTTGTGACCATGTCGCGTGTCGGCGGCGCTATTTCGGCAAGCCGCACGTTCGATATCACTGTCAGCTTGAAAGGAGGACTCGGCGAGCATCAATTCAGCAACATCAACCGGTAAGTCTTCGCTAGGAAGACAAGAGACAACGAACTGTTGGCTAATTAACATATCCTCACAGTGAGGAACAACAACCTCTGGAAGAGTTCTTCAAAGCCAAGAACGTCCGCCTGAAGAATGAAATGGTTGATGAGGTAAAGCCTTTTTTTTTCTCTCTTCTTTCTGCTTGAGAACAAAGCTAACACCGTACAGTCTTCCGCCCTCATTGCTGCAGCACTCGACAACGATGACCTCTCCAGCGAAGACGATGGGCGCCCAGACCGCGGCTCTGCCGACGAAGACGAAGAATCCGTCGACGAAGACTTTCACGCAGACTCGGAGTCTGACGTTGCAGAGGAATACGACTCTGCTCATGAAAGCAGTGGTAGTGGAAGCGACAGTGACGCTGAAATGGGCGACGCCGATGATGATGACGACGTAGTAGAGGACGAGGAGGACAACGAAGAAGAGTCCCGACCAAAGAAGAAATCCAAAGTCAGGAAATAACTAACGACTTTTAATGATTGAAATTTGATCTTTGGGAGGTGTTTTTAGTCAGCTTTTTGGTGTGATTAAAAGTCTTTCTACCAGGCAATTACCTCCATGAACAACTTAATAAACCACTGTTGACGGACTTCTGTGGAAAGATTTCAAGATTGGAGTATTCAAAGTGCTTACTCTATTACTTTTGGTTCTTTTCTCTTCTCCCTATGTAGTTTAAGAGTTCTTTAATACGCGGGGTCGTTTTCAAGTTTTGTCGCCAGCCAGCTGGGATTCTCCGTTCCCTTTCAGGGTGTTGGTCAGTACATATGACTCAAGAACAGAGACTAATTGACAATTACTCTCGAAGGAAATTTTTTGGTATTGAACTCATATTAGAAATCCTATTATGATATCCATCCATAGACCTGCTTGAATAGGAATGTTGAAGAAATAATATAGTAAAATGGTGTAAAGAAGAGCAGAACGGGACTGAATAAAGAAGAAACAGGTCGCGAACAACCTATGAACATGAAAAACTAAGAAGCGAAGCATGTTAACTCGTTTTTGGGGCAGAAAGGAAACTGTACCGCCAGAGAAGTCGTCGACAAGTATGATAGAGATAGCGAACAGGCAAAAAAAGAGCAACGAAACCAATAGAAGAAAGTGAAACACAAGAATTATCGTCAAGGACCGCGAGGTCCATCATACGTCTTGTCTTATCTGCAAATTAACGTTTCGTCGTGCTGGATATAACTCGCTAGCTTCGTCAATAACAAGATGAGAAAGGCAAATTCGGTCTGGTATCTTGGAAAAGGTTAACAAAACAATCAACAAAAACAGCGATCATCATAGGTCATCCAATCATTATCATCAATAGAAACATAATTTAACATCGTAAGTAACCACAGTACCACTTTTTAAGTCGACAAAAAATAGAGAACGAAAGTTAAAGGTATCAAATAAACGATTGAATGTTAACGTAGCCGCTTGGTTGTTGTCATACGCTAACGGTTCGTCGTTTCTCGCTCGGCTTTTGAGCATATGCAAGGAGTAGTCTGAATCCGGTGCCTTGCTTTTGGCATTCCCTCAATAACCTGCGTTCAGCCCAGATGCTACGATCAGTGCTGGGATTTGCAAAAATGGGTATCTCATAACACCTTGTATACCACCACCGCCCAACTCTGGCGACCATCTTCGTGATAGACTCGTCATTCGTTGCGGACGGAGAGGGGTCTGATAACAGATCGCCGAGAGATCGCCCTGTGTCACTAGAGGGTGTCCTTGTATGTGGTTGTAAATCCGTAGCAGACGCTAACTGGGAAGACGTGGGCGAGTTCAAGGAAAGATCGGATTTGGAACGACTAGAGTCGGACGAGTCTGTGGAACCTCCTATCATACCTGCCACTGGCACACTGACCATGCATCGATTGAGGTTGCCATAGCCACAAGTGCCCAGCAATCTTTGTATGTTGTCGCTAGCAGGCTTGAGATTAATGCTCGAATCGGCGAGGAAGATCTTTTCTTTCAGATTCCTCACGGCTTTGCGTCCTCGGCTGCCCACATTCACAAGGTCCAGATCTAACACGCTCAGTTCCAAGTAACCACCGGGACGAAGGACTCTCTTGCATTCCGAGATAATGTTTCGTTGTGCTTCTTCAGAGTACGCTGGCGGAAATCGGAGTATGCACACCGCAAAGAAGTTTTTAGGGAACGGAAAAGCTGAATGAATGCTTGGTTGATGGATCAGGTGGTGGTTCACCGGAGGTCTCCATGCGTCTGGATGCGGTGAAAGGACCGAGGATCCTGGCCGAACACTTAGGCTGTAGATTGTAGCATTGGGATAAGTCAGAGCGCAGTAGTACGACCAATCATCATTTCCAAGACCGTCAATGATTAGCATACGCTCAGATTCGCTCTCCTTAATTCGATTGTGGGCTGGGCTGAAGAGCACACGACCAAACGAAAGCCATCTACTTGTCATGAGGGAAGCGGACCGAAGATTTGTCTGAGCAGCAGCACCTTCTCGATCTCTTTCTGCCATGTCAAATAGCATCGTATTTCGCCGTCGAGTAATCTCAAGATCAGTTTCCGTGGGGGTCGGTGACTGAGGCTCGTCTGACTGATCTTCGATGATTGGAAGTACTGCTGGGCTCTCCGGCAGAGTCGAGTCAGTTGCATTTGAATGGTGCTCCGCAGAGCCAGCAATGAGCTCGTTATATGAGGCTTTGGGAGAGATGGAAACGGAGCTATGCAAAGCAGAAGCAATCTGTGACCGTCGAAGTCTAACAGATGCGTCGCTTGATCTTTGAGGCGTACCAGAAACGAGAATTGAGAGCGTATCGGGTTGCGCCGAAACGTACGGCTGCTCTTCCGAGGCGTTAAGCTCTGCCTGCAGAGTCTTGCTTGCCTTGGTGACCATTTCAAAAGGTTCAGCGCCCTGTGGCTCAGCACATGGGCTATTTGCGGTCGCAACATCAGTAGTCGTCAACACGGTGTCTAGGAGATCGTCATACTCCGTCCAGATGTCTTCTTCGCTAGCTGTATCGAGTCTTGACCCCATAGATGCTACCGCAGCCATAATAGAGTCGGCTTCTGACGTAGAAGAGGAGACCTGTGATTGCTTCCGAGGCGGAAACCGCAAGAACTCATTGGCAGCGTATGCACCAGAAGCCAACCTTGCACTCTCACTCATCACCGGAGCACTCGCTGGTTTGGAAGTTGCTGATTTTGAGCCGGCGACCTCACTACGAGTGAATTCTGTGCGAAGATCGAGGTGCGGTTGACCAGTTGAATAGTTTCCTCCTGCCTCAAATATTGGACCCTCATCGTGACCAAAGGGCCGCGAGTAAGACTGCAAAGACGGCTTCTGGCTACGGTCCTCGCGCGAGACTACCGGAGGGATACGCCCAACTGACGTCAACCGACTGCGCTTCCCACCTTCTGCCGGCTGTTTTCCTTTTTCTTTGCTAAAGAAAACCTTGGGAGATGCGGGCCGAGTATGATGCGATCTAGGGTTTGTATTGGCGGTATTACCACTGGCGAATTCCATCCAGAGGGCAGGAGGCGATGGAAGTAAGACAGATGTACCATGTCGAACTTGCAAACTTGGATCGGCGTTAGACGGCATCGTTTCGTCCTCGCTCAACGGAGAATCCTCGACCTGATTCAGGATATCTTCAAGCGTATCCGAGCCAGTGTCAATGAGTGCATAGTGGGCGACGGGGCGGGTGTTAGGCAGGACGGAAACCTTTGCGTGGAGTTGAGTCTCCGTCGGGGTAATGTCGACCACAGGAGTCTCTTTCTGTTCGCTTTTCTGACTTCTATGGAAGAAATTGTTCCATTTTCGACTGACTTTGCTGGATGACTTCTTGGTCGATGACGTTGGATCCGCTGTTTGACTGGCTTTGAGAATTTGCGGCAATGCAGAGATATTGGTCTCCTCTAGGGTGGTGCCAGAGTCGTTGGAATTTGTGCGTCGTGATGCTGTGTTTGATGCCAGAGAAAGAGACGATCCATTTCGAGCAGAGGGTTTCGTATCGTGCAAGATTCCCAGCTTGGTTGGGAGATAAGGCTCGGAACCAAAGGAAGATGAGGTCTGCCCCGTATACCCCGTTGCCAAGGTACCCAGCGAGTCTGTAGAATATCCTTTCACTACCGGCTCTGCGTGATTTGATGGAAAATCAGGTGCCGAGGTTACGCTGATGCTGCTCACACTTTGGCCACTATGGGTTCGGAACAGCTGCTCTCGATCTAATCCACCTCCGTTTATGACAACAGGTTCTAGTCGATCGAGCAAGAAGTCGTCAATATCAAGCTGTTGTTTGCCGCTGGCAGCTGACCTGCTTCCCGTGGTACTGGAAGATCGTGCTCTTGGACCACCACCACTGCTGCTGCCAACACTAGACTTGCGTCCTCGATGGGAATATTTCCCATATCCTTCATGACCGGTTCCAGCTGCTGGGCCTTTACGAGAAGACTTTCCAGTAGGCTCAGCTTTCGAGGCTGGTATGTTTGTCTTTGGCTTTGTACTAAATAGACCAAACTTCCGGCTTCTGTGGGTATCGTTGGTTTCGGGCTGTGGTTTAGGGGATTTCACCAAAGTGCGGTTTGGTCGTTTCGGTATCCGCGAGGGGCTTTGGCCGCGAGAAGTGGTATTACTACATGCTGTAGATTGGAAAGACTCGACAGAAGCAGCAGCTGATCCGATAGGAACCCCACGGAGCTGTTCTGGTGACGTGAGTCTCTCAGCCGATTCCCTTCGTGTGTGCCCGGTCGTGCGGAGGGCTGTCAAATTGCTGCGGATGACTGGAGACACGGAATTTTCCAACTGATCGGTCCCTTGACGACTTGGTCGCCTGGGTCTACACGGACTGTTACTTGTCGCCACCTTCGTGTTATGGCCCGTGTCTATGTTGGCGGAATTCGTCCCATTGTCCCCAGCAGATTGGAGTATATCGCCACCGACCCACTGGCCAGTGGCTGTATCAACAGAAGCTTTAGAAGCTTTAGACTTGATTGACGATGTTCGAAGTGGGGGGCTTGCGGGTAATGTTGGTCGTTTGTAATCCACATTAACATCCGTCTTATCTTGACGTGCATAGGAATCTCCAGTCATGAAACCAAGGAAAGTCGGCTCATCACCTTCTGTCTGGGATACTGGAGTTGTTGTAGATCGCTGAATGTTCGGCTGTCGACTCTGGACGGGACTCTGCTTGAACCTATGTCCCGTTGTTGCTGGCTGCGTAATGCCGGGAGAATAAGATGACAGGGAGGTAGGGGTTGAACCTCGACTGCTCCACATACCAGGGGATCCAGAGTAACGCGTGGAAGGGCTCGCGCTCGGAGCATAGACGGGAGTTGGAGGAGGCGGAAGGTTCTGAGTGTTGACAACAGTTCGCAACCCTAAAAGTTCCTTCGGTATCTGCCGCGGAGCAGACTTCTCAGTCGGCTTGGGAATTCTCATCCTTGGGATCCTCGCCAGTGAACTAGAAGGCTTGTGTGAATGTGAGTCGGCTTGACTACCTTGGTTGATGCTCCCACTATCATCGTGATTGTCGGTCGTGCTCGGAGAAACTGTGGGCAGCTGTTCTACAGTCACATCTGTATCAAGCCCTGGCTGCCTGAAATTTGCTTTTCTCCGAAGAACATTTCGTGGACGCCCTCCAGCATTCTCAGTGTTTTCATATTTAGCAGTGCTTGGAGCGGAAATAAAGGGCGCAGCGGGTGCGGCAGTATAACCTAGCCGGCTCGCAAAGACCGAAGGTGCAGAAGGCCGCCTAGCTGAGGAAGGATTTCCGCTCTTTCGATGTATCCCATTCGGCCGGGCATCATCACTTGAAAGGGATCGTGACGTCTTTGCGGCAGGACGTACAGGGTGGTCATCTTGGCGGGGATTCAATCGAGACTCGCTCTTGTGATCGGTTGGTCCACTGACGGGAGTGGGAATATGCGACCTTAGGGACGAGACAACTGCGGATTTCGGGATAGCGGATGCTTGCAGTGACATTGCAGAGACATCGTGTATCACGGGCTTTCTTTCAGCTACCCTAGACGGTCGAACCCGCTCTAGATTCCGCGAAGACATTGCGTAGCTCCGTAGCCAGATTCCAGCTGAGCCTAGACAATTGGTATCCCTATTCTATACAAGCTGTACTAGAGAACCGACCACATCACGGCAACCGGCAGGCCAGGTTCACGCTCTCAAGAAGTCTTGCGTTGGTGGAGGTAATATTGCGTGAAATAAGGTCGAGTCGTTATGCGTTCCTGTGACAAGACGGTGACACCAAAAATATTCGTCGTTAAATCCAGAAATCTTGCAAATTAGGGTATGATCAACACAGAACAAATAAAAAAAATAAAAAAAAAAATAAAAAAAGAGGATTTTATATATGCTAACCCACGCGAACCATGCAAAGATGAGGACGGGTATCAACGCAAAGCAAACAACGACAGCAGCAGCTATAATGGGACAACACGGTGAGATGATAATAAAGCTGTAGAAAAGCTACAGCTGACCGTTGAACGGGCCGTATATATTTTTTTTCAACTGATGACGAAATTGCTCTTTCAAGAACGTGTTGTAGGTAATATGCATTGACTCCGCCACACGGTGGGCCGCGGCCACTCTCCACATTGGCGGATCGTGGCTGGTGCTGTAGCCTGGCTGCTGGTAAGGCGACGCCGGCGCAGAGACAAGCAGTCACGGGTGACCACGTCACTCCTTTATCAGCTGTACATGGATTTTAATGAAGATTCTAGTCCATGTCAAGTCCCAATACAGGTAGTGGTCGTAGCTTTCCGCTTCAAGGAATAGTAAAAGTCAACAAATTTGCAGGAAAGATTTTTTTTTTGGACTGGCTGCCCAGGTTGCAGTCCTGGAGGGTTATATTGCCGGGGGGTCGAGGACTCAGCAATACTCACAGTAAAAAGCCCCGCCAATGGTAACATTTTGGAGATCGGCAGGGTGTCTTCTTGAGCCAATTCGAGATCCTTGCCGGACCAGTGTCTTGTTATTCGCACAGTGCCGAGCACGCGTGGGTTCTTGGTGGACGAGTCACCATATCCGAAGCCGGTGCAGCATTGGCGAGCGAGTAAGTAGGGCTGCACGGGTAGCTGAGGGCGCCAGATGGTTGGATGAGGTCGACCGTGAGGGATCGGATAGCTCGACCCCACAGCTGCGTTTCTGGCTGGGTCTGATGGAGAAAAAATTTCTCACGAGCCCGGCGGGCCGTCGCCAGCGCCCGTCCGGCGGCGCTTAGCGATGTGATAGGAGAGCGACCTTGGTAGCAGCGTAGTCTAGAGACGGTGGCGTACAGAGGACAGAGTGTGGAGCCCCTCCGCTGCGTCGAGTCACCAACAAGGCACGATTCAGGAAGCAGAGCAGAGCAAGGCTGCACGACGCCCGGACCAGAGACTACGGGCAACTGCGTGGCCAATTGCGTCGGTTTGCAGTCAAACAATCGCTTGGAAGGGCGTCGCATCGACAGTTGACTTGACGCAGGCTCGGGGATCGCCAGGAGAGCAGACGCAGCAGCAACGACGACAGGATGGTGTCTGGTAGACTAGAGAAGACTCTGTGCTATTCAGGAATTGAGGATCTTGGATCAACATATTATTACTTTGCACTCTGTACTCTGGATGGGCAACTGCCGTGCTGGTCAGATGATGCCGCCGCTCCTTCCTCGGCGAAATCCGAGGCTGCTCGTTCCCTTCGCACCTGCCGACCGGAACAGTCACGAGACCTCGTCCTTAAGTCCTGTCTACTCTCTGTTAGTACGTAGACTCTACCCTACAGAGAGTACAGAGCATGTTTTTTGCCACCATCGCTTGTGGTCAAGCAAACACAGGTTGTGACAACTGACTCGTGCGCTATAACCAACGTTTGTCGTTGGCGCTGGGGATGGGCAAGCGGCAAATCTTGGTACGGCCCGGGTATCGATAAGGTGCCGCCGCCTCGCCGCCCGGAACCCCATCACAGGCTGTACAGAGGACTCTGGGCTCTAGACTTTGGTGCTCGGGAGTCTCCATGGCCAAGTAAACAAGGCTCCGCTTCGATTTAAGCATTATTTACTAAGCCCTTTGATTTCAGACTCTCTTTATTCTCGCTGTCCTTTATTGACAGAATGGTCTGAAAGCATAAACTTCCAGACGGATCGTTTCCCGAACCTGCACGTACCATTTCGGCCAGCAAAACATCGCGAACATCTCCGTTGTCCAGAAGTGTCCACAGGGTGACATCCCCTTTAAAGAAATCTGAAACTCGGCACACAAAAAGCATCCTGTCCTTTCTATCCAGAGTATCTCCTGTCAAAAACTGCTTTTGCCCGCTCGAGTAGCCGCTTTTCAAAGTAGCCTTGCTGCAGCGAGCGACGATTCGCGGTGCGACAACCAGTGAGATCAGGCAGACAATGTTGTGCAATCTGATTCGATCGCTGACGTGCATTAGCGCTGCCAGGGCCGAGCTGAGGCTGCTGAGCCTCGCTTTCCGACCCGTTCGCACAAGAGTCTCGACGAGTCGGCGATTCCTTCAACCTTGAGACAGCACAACAATGATATCGGTTCTGTGCCCTTTTCTCTAAGCGGTCTAATCTGAGGTTTAAATTCTCCGAGACCTTAAAAAAGAAAAACAAAATTAGGTAAAGAAAAGACTTGACAAAAGAAAAAGGAAGACCATGGCTCGAGAGGCATAGTTCCCCACGATCCGCACCCAAGTGGAGACCAGGTGTGGTGCATCAATGCGCAACAAGCTAAATACTGTCCACTGTCCTCACTCTCTGGGTGACGGGTATCCTGATTGAGCAGAGACAAGTGTGCCTATGCGGGATGCCCTGTTCTGCGCACACTGTCACGTTTTGGCGCCGTTGACTTTGAAAGAAATCCCCGATATAGCCAATCCTTTTGGATGTGGGCTGGTGAACATAAACCCTGCAGGGCACATGATTGTGCTGTTACATCGCGAGTGAACTCTTTCGCGATGGGCCCTCCATGCTCTTTCAGAATAGCAAACCCTATGTCTCTGTACGCTAACAGTGCGATGTTGGACCAAAGCTGAGCAATGGAGTTCTGGCCTGGTCGCAAAGAAGATTCAAGTTGGTCAGCTATACACGGTAGTAAAACAGCCCTGTAAGCGCATTACATTATCTTGCATATCTTATTATGTTATTATCTATAAAAAAGCCAATATTCCTGCCACAGATCATCGGCGCAGTTATTGTAGCCGGTTGGTCTTACAGGTGACACAGAAATAAAATGGCCGCGCCTAGAACCTCGTCAGTAGGCCTAAGCTTTGTGCGAACCTGTAAGAAGGTGACAGAGTCAAATCTACCATATCGTATTCATGGTTCCGGTTTTACCAATCGACTTCTAATTCAGGATACAAGAGACGGTCCGCATCTGAATACCCTTTTGCCTTAACGCCAAGAATGAAGCGAAAGAAAAGAGATAGAAGAAAAGAAGAATACATCATTTGAAAATACACGTGATAAAAAAACTGTAAAACAATGAAAATCGGACCAGGAAGGGTTTTTTACTATATAATTCTGGTTTCAAGCTGCCGCGGTAAATCGCTTCTTTCTAGCCTCCATAGCTGCTTTGTCCTTGTCGCTGAAAACGGGCTTCGGGGCATTGCTACGACCAGCTTGATTGTTGCTTTTGTCCGATGGCCCATTGTTGCGTGGGCGACGACGAGTGTTTCCACCAGCATTTCGTCGCTTGCCTGCTCGTCCCCCCTGGTGATCGCCTCGTCCACGCTTGTGAGATCTCTCCGGTAGTGCTTGGTCCAATCCGCTGATTGTAGGAGCAGACTCGCCTGTTCCAAATCGTTTGGCTCGTTCCAGGGCTTTCTCCGACTCTGTCGCCTTGTCGTCTGTTTCGGCCACGATACCGAATTTTGCGGCACGGGCTTTGCGCTTTTGCAATTCAGCTTCCAGGTCCGTGGCCTGAAGACCAATGCTGTAGTCGACAGCAGGCTTCTCTTCCGCCTTCTGATCCTCCGAGCCACCAGCAGCTCCGCCTTGTGCTTCCACATGGAGATCGTTCGTCTTCGCGGGGTCCTCTGCCAGCGTCTGATTGGGAACGGCTACTGGGTTGGAAACTGGTCCTGCGCCTCCAGCAGCGAGGCTGGCAGCGCTAGCTTCGGTCGTAGGCTCGGTCGTTTCTTTCGGTGCTTCTCCGCCGGTAGGCACATCGTCATCCCAGTCAATCACATCTTCAGCATCAACCTTGGCCGCCTTCTCAGGCGTTTCCGTTGCTGATTTATCTGCATTTTGCAAGCGCGCGATGAGCTCCGCCTTTTTCCCGTTCGTAGCTAGGTTGCGCGCCTTGAGTAGTTCTTGCAGCTGCACCACAGTCTTCTTTTCGTACTCTGTAGCCATTTTCCTTTGATGGTAAATCTAACCAAGCTCGAGGGTAGACCAATGCGCGCGAGCTTAGGAAGACTCGCCCGTAGGATGGGGCGGTGAGTAAAACACTCGGATGTGGGAATTAATCGTTGTGGAAAGCTAGTCAAGCAAAAACTGACAATGATAAGAGTTAGTAAAGGTGAAAACAGAAATAAACCAATTTGGACCAAACAAGGAGATGGTCAAGACAACCAGGCGGTGCTTGGCCTTGTTTGTTGCTTTAGAGCGCGACCGACCAGCGATGACATCACGCTAACCATTATTGGCTAGTAGTAAGCATCACATGACATATGAGACGTGATTCGCCAACTTGTTTCGATATACTTCACCAACCAAGATATTGCTTCAAACAACACGGCATGATGAGAGAACGTAATTAGAGCCTGTTAGATTGTCTCGTGATCATAATTTAGTTAATAGGTAGCTATATCTTCAATGACCTCTGTCAGGTCAACAATACTTTCCTTGACATTGAATCAGACCTTGCAAAACCTTGAGCAGACCGTAACATCAATAATCCACTTGATTTTAACAAAAAATCATCCACTTCAATTGTAGTATACTCAGATACTCGCTGTTATCTATATTAAATACTGCTAGAGTCTCCCTCTTCAGAGACTCTCTTACGATGTTATACGTCCACCGTGGAGTCTTTGCCCGATTCTCTTCACCTGGACCATAGGCTTAAGTATACGGGCGTTGGTAAGACAAAGAAAAAATAAATTACTTGACTTCAATGTTTAGCGATTATGGGTAATTCACCATCGAGTGTGTTTTGAACTAAGGCTGCACACGAGATAATTGCTCCTTCCAGGCTGCGCCAAACTTAGATGCGGACGCGGAGAGTCAGTTTCAGGGATCAATCTGTATAGAACTGCACCGATGGTGAGTACATATATCTCCGGAACTTGCTTCGTAAGCTAAACTTTGCAGCTCACAAATGTGTTTCTCTAATTTTGGATGTATCTATCACTGGCGACGCGAGGATCGATGATCCCGTTACCAGAACCTTAAATCCAACAGAGGATTCGTTATTACAGAGTACTTATAGTATCACGAACTGTCATGACAACAGGAGGTCTAGATAACAACCCTGATGAACTCCCCCTATCGAACTCCTTGCTCATGCCACAATATACTGCTTCGCACACCATTACTTTCTGTCAATCTCAAAAGATTTGCACTGAACCGTCTTTTCAAGGCTCTCGCCGCTCTAAACGTTGGTAAATAATAATGTTACTCCAGTTTGGAGAAGCAATACAGCAGTTGGGTGGCGATGCACATCAGGTACGGTCAGTCATCGACATCTAGCGTACCGTGGGAAAGCAATTGGCTAGGACACATAGGACGCCTATTTAAAGCCGGGACAATGCTGACAACAAACAACAGATGTCTCTGAGGACAGCTTCTGATACAACGATATTAGCTCATGTGATGATCTGGATAGCTTTTTGGAGAATGACTGGCACTTCTTAGAATATAAGAGCGGTTGATTCCCTCGCCTCTTATCCCTCTTCAGATCTAATAAAGGGAACAAGTTTAGAAATTGTGTAATGCAGTAAATTTATCCACAAAGAACAAAAGAACACTGGCTGGAGATCATGACACTCTCCGTTAGCGTCAGATGTGAACGGTTACATTGAAGGATACACTTTAATCATAGAACAAAGGATGTTCTTTGGATCCTACCTACCCGGAAGTCTATACTCTGGTGAGGTCTATATCTTTAAATCTTGAAAGAGTTGAGCAAACGCCTTTTAAGTCGATATGGGAGAAAGGAAAAACTTATCCCGCGAGTTGAACAACCTAAAAATAGAGCGACTCGGGCCACGATCTTCCACATGGCCGAAATCAGGTTGTCAAACGCATATGTCTCTTTGGGATAATGAACGAGTGCCATTGGTTCCGGAGTGTTTTACTCCTACTATCCTAGTAGATTTTACAAAGTCTCATGAGGAAAGAAACGCTTCCTGTATTTCACAACTCATCAGAGCTGCCCATTTGCGCCCCTGCCTATTTGGAACGAGCCTACCCTGTTTCTCGATATGATACCTGACAAGATAACTACACTTGAGACCCGCGCGAAAGAAATTGCGAACGATAACGGTACGCTTCTCTACATCATTGTTTCTCTTTGTATCGTCATCGTTGTTGTCGAACTTCTCTCCCGAATCTACTCCGCATACTATTGGCAACGACAGAGACAATTTGTAAGATGTGACGACGTAGTATTTTTTACGGCTGCACTGCTTGCAATATGCCAGTTCGGCCTCGTTATTTTCCAAGTGGAGCATGGCTGGGGAACGCGTCACATCCGGGTCTGGGGAGGCAATACAAGACCGCATGATGGGATTATGAACAAGGCATTTCTGTTTCTTTTTGCTCTCTTTCCACGCTACATGTAGAAGTAAAGCTGACTCTCTTTGATTGTACGTTAAGCTTAGGCCGCATATGCTTCTGATCTTTTCTATGTAAGCATTCTTGCGTGTTCCAAAATTTGCGCCGTGCTCTTCAATCATGGTGTATTTCGTCATAATAAAGGAGTATGTGAATGGATGGGAATTATGATCTTGCTTATATGCGGGGCTGCATGGGTTGTGTCATTTGTACTGCTCGCAGTGCGATGTACATCGTCTCCTTGGGCAGATCTCAACCAAGGATGCCCGTCATTGGTACGTGCAAAGTATGATGATTATGGAGGGTTGTCCTGATATAAAATGAACTAGCTCTCTCACTGGCAAGCCGTTACGGCCCTCGATATTGTGACAGAGATGGTTATTATCTTCTACCCTATTGTGTGCCTCCATAAGGTGCAAATATACAGCCGACAGAAGTTTCGTGTCTTGTTGGCGATGAACTGTCGCATACTGTTAGTCTACTCCTATGGTTCTGATATTTCATTGTTTAGTAAAGTTTTTCACTAACTCCAACCAACAGGCTCATTCCCCTATCTGCAGTCCATCTGCATTTTTTCCACACCCAATACGTATCTACGGACCCCAGCGCCGACGGAATCTTCTCTACATCCATGGCCGAGATACACATACTAGTCAATCTAGTTGTCCTTAGCTCTTCTGTCCAAGGTTTTGCTTCGATCAACAACCGACGTCTTGACTTTGTCGCCTTGTTCCCCCCGGAACCGGCAAATATTACCACTCGGCCAGCAATATCCCGCCCGAGACTACACCACCCACCGTCCATTCGTTCAATGTCGTCAGCAATATTCTCAGACGAGACTGGGAATCTAGATCAGATGCCACCGGAGCCACTACAGGCTTCTCATGCACGCAAACCGCCACTTCGTCCGCAGGAAACATGGCCCCGCTGGTCTGTCATCGTGGAGGAGGAGGAAGACCCAGCTACGGATGTTCTTAAACGAGATGCGCGTAGTCTAGCAGAGCTTCCGGCTCCGTTGCCTCATCCTCCTGCTCCAGTTCTGAGGCGGGATCATCAGCCTATCCCCTTTGTTCGATCGGGTATTAATCCTGCCGCGGGTGGTGAGATCGACGTAACACAGAGCTTTGGACTTATATAGTAAATACGATTGAGAGGAATCATTTGTTGATTGGCTTGTATGGGCGTTATTTGGGTCATTCAACACTTATTCACTCTCTCTAGCTAGATCGGGAATTATCCAGAGTTATATGTCTCCAGTTCCTACAATCGAATGCACATAGTAGGCAATCTAAACGCCTCCCAGTGATGCGACTTGCCGAAACATCATAAGCCACATAGTCAACGTTGAAGTTGCAGCATATTAAAAGGAAAAAAAATTGCATACGAAAAATGATTCTAATGGATACTTTACCATGTAACTCATACATATTGGTTACATATGATTAGCGCTCGACTACAAAAGGTAAATACTTGTATTAGCACTACCTAAACCGATAGAGCCACCACTTCACCATCCACCGAGAGACGAGATGTGCGAAGTCATATCCTGGGCCAATAGCTGGTTAAATGCGCGGCCAGGATGCAGTTCATTCCACCAAACACATGTAACGCCGTCGAAATTGGAGCATGAGGCGGCGCCGGCATTACTGTAACCGTACGATGTTGGCGATGCAAGGACAGCTGACATGAAGGTAAACGTGTCATACAGCACCACAGTAGCCTGTAAATGTCTGTTAAGTACATCTATGTTTGTGGCGACGATCGCGGCGAAGATTAGGACTTACATCAGAATGTTCGCTCTCAAAACCAGAGACCATGTTCGCGATAGCCTGGTTGAAGACACCAAGATAATTTGAAAGCGTTTGTACAACCCCGCTGCCTTGGCCCTGGTACAATGGCGCGCCAGATATTTGTGGCACGTTCAAGAAAATGAACTTTCGTCCCCCGGCTTGGTAGATCTCTTCGACCAGGGATTGGTACCGCTCTGTCAACTGCGCGGTGATACCCTGGGGATTGGAATTTGTATACGAGTTGCCAGCACTATATACCAGGTTAGCGGGACTCGATTTCAAAAGATTGACGTGCGTACTCATTCACTCCAATCCAAAAGGCAAATACCGCATCTGAAGCTGTCCACGGTGCTGACGAAGGCTTACTACTGTAATACGAGTTAAAGGTGCCTACTTGGGAGACCAAGTCAGCCGCATAGCCCGGGACAATACTGTTGTCGATTGCCGCGCCGCTAATGGCGAGGTTGTAGGAGAGCACCAAGGTCTCGTTGTATTGCTCAGTTAGGTATCCGACCCAGTTCGGGCCGCCAGTAGTGGTTCCTTGGCCTAGATGAGAGTTAGCTATCCAGCAAGTCAACCGAATTGCTTTTGTTTCTAACACACCGAAGGCAGGATTGCCCATCGGGTTGGACGCGGATGGTTGTTCCGAGCCAGGGTTGAAACCCGTTGAGGTATATGAATCCCCGCTAAGGATTGGATGTTAGCAGCAATCAAAACATCTACAGTTACCCAAATTCTGATGCTTACAAGGTGAAAAAGTAAAGTGGTGACACATCTGCGTCAGCTTGCTGTCTCGTGGCTGCGGCAGACGTTGCCAACAGGCCGGCAAAGGACAAGCTGCTCAGTCTCATGTTGTCGGTTTAAACAGTCAGTTGTATTACTCAAACAATATCTCTAACGATCGACTAGTGGGCATCTCCTCCTTGAGCATTCCCTTCCATGACCCGGGCTTTATCTAGGATTTAGCAAACTCTTCAAGGGACGCATCAAACAACAACCCCTCTTTTCCGGAATAATGACTCCAGCATGTGCATGTACGCGGAATCTAGGGCGAGTCTGCAGCGAAGATATAGGCGTTACTAACTATTTCCTACCCAGATGCAAGCCACGCTATCTCAATCAAGTATACATCGCGGCTAAATAAGGCATGATCTTCTGCACGATCGTATCCTAGAGGATTAATGCGCTCCGCCAAGTTTTCCATCTGCCGTAACTATGCCTTTTAGGGGATCGAACGGATATAGGTTAATTGGCAAAGTTCTACACTTAATTTAAGTGATACCAATCGGCTAAAAGCGTCTCTCTGGTATATCTCGTGGGTATTTCAATGCGCGTATTGTCGGTGGACGCATTTTCCATGAATCACCTTCAAATGGTAACGGAACCATGTCATACGGTTGACGAATTTAGTAAACACAAGTCATTCATTCCGGCATTTCATGCCTGCACTCGAAACCTTCATATTGAACTGTGACAGTCTTTTGCTTTCCTTCAAGAATAACCGGGAAATAAAAATATCTGGCATTTCCTATTCTTGCAAAGCCCTAATTACCGACAATTGTCAAATGCTACTAACCCACTTTCTCAATGCGGCTCACTACGCATATAGTCTGCATCAACCCTAAGACAACGCCATAGTGAGAGTATGAACACCCAGATGATAGTCTATTCGCTGGTGAAGTCTAATCAAATTACCGAATCATATTGAAGCAAAAAAGGACCTCCGAAGAAGATAATCAACTTGACAAGCAAACCACCCTCCGTGCCGCCACTTCTGAACGTAAAAAACCCCAGAACCCCGAGCAGAAACTGTAGCCCCTTTTCACGTGTAGAAATAGTAAGCAGCCGCATAATCTACCACAATATCCGGCTGCTGGCCTTTACATGTAGCGGGCGGGCTACCGCCGGCCGTTAGGGTACGGTAGACTTGCTATTTGCTGTTAGTCTTCTCCAGCGCCAGAAGTGATCATTATGCTTACATGTATCCCTTGGCCAGATTTATATCCAAGCTTAAGCCACTGCACAGAGCCATTTATCGCAGTAGGCGGCGCATCCACAGCCTCGAGTTTCTCCATTTGCGCCCACTGTGGATGTCCAAATGGTCTAAAGTCAAAGACGGCCGTTTTCGAGTCGGTAAAAAAGTGCTCGGCAACAACGAGGTTTGTTGCCGAAGCAGTCAGCTGTTTGAGATTCAAGCTAGCCAGGACAGCAGCATCGTGCGGCAGTTTGAGGAGGGCCACGGCCAGACCGGAGAGCAAGTCGACGTTGTCGGCGAGGCACGAGACGTCGAACATGGTTGCCAGGGCTCCGGTTGGGGTTGGTTTGGTTACGTCAGAGCTGTCGGCGCAGGTGTAATTCTGAGTGCCGCGGCCGAGGACGACGTAGGCGAGGGTACTGTTAGAGGCTGGCGCAGAGAGTCTGGTTGAGGTTTGACTGAGAGGGGGGAAGATGTCTTGCAGGCTGCAGCCAGTGAGATTGAGGCGGTCCAGTTCCGTGGAACTAGAGACCAGTGTTTGGGTATCGGAGAGGATGCTGCCCGTGGTAGGAGCCGCATCTACAGAGGCATATAGCCAGATGGAAAGGACCGCTAGAGACTGAAATAGCATTGTGGTTGTCGGAACAATGAGTGGAATCTGCCTGGGTTAGCTTGAATGAAAATGAAAGAGTGAAAATAACGGATCTATCTACCTATTTATGCTTTCCATTCATAGCCAACATCAGCCCCATGAAGGGTGAAGATAGCTTTCAATGGCTGTCAGACGCTCGATCGCAAGGCGTTTTCTAGGAAGCAATGCCCATGTGCCACGCAATACCTCCTGCAAGCAAAGAATAGAAATGGCGTTTGGCATTGTGGAGGCTCAGAGTGACCCAAAATAGTCATCCAAAAGTCTATTTCCTTCAAGCCATTCAACAAAAGGACTTCGGAGGATTTGACTACGTAAGAACGAAGCAATTCTCGTGCACGGCATGACTGTTATCGTTTGACACACGCAACTGTTGCGGCCAGAACAGAGACCGGAAATAGGACCAACGGTGCCAACGGTGCCCAGGCGACGAGACACAAAGGCAGTGTTGGCCTAACGTTTGGACAGATCGGTGTCATTCTTTCATTAATTGGTTACCAACAATTGCAACCATGTTGTGGTCTTATACCAAAGTCTAATTGATGCTTGCCTGTACGTATGCACCTACGCGCCGAGCACGAGTCAGAGCATTGTAGGCGGCTCAGCAGAGGTCTATATTGCGGTCTATTCATCGACCCAGCATGATCCAGTAAACTCGGTTTTGATCTCGACCTGCCATAACCATTGCCGGACATAGCCCTAAGCTGCGGAAGGCCCGGAGTGATTTAACTTTCTCACCGAACCCAAAAATCGAACCTTTCCATTGTACGATCCCGATTAAAACCGATCTTTGGATTTTAACGCAAGAATCTATAGATAACTAGACAGAACTGTTTAAAAAGAGGACCAAAACAAAAATAGCCCATACACGTGGTGCCACCACCCCGGTTCGGCGCCAACCATGACCAAAGCGGTAAAACTGATGTTAGCCAATGAGCTCAATGAGACCGAGAGGCGCCCTGGTGGCGCAAGTGATGATTGGCTCTACGTTTTTGATACGGCAGTCGACGACTGGAGTTGTTGTTCCCTGTTGATTTAGATATAGTAGATTGCTAAACCAGCTCCCAAGATTCAGAGGTGCAGATGAAACAGTCCGGTGCTGAATAACGTAGCGGCTGTGCGTCTACGGCGCTGCAAGGCTGACTTGGGATTCCTTTCACACTTGGCTTCAGATGAATAACTGCTCAAATCTCATTTATTAATTCATCTACGTCGGTTGACTTTATAGCATATCTGAGAAAGCAGTAGATCAAGATGGAATGTCTTCATTGCGTGCTAGAGTACAGTATTATATTCCAGAACGCATACAAGAACTCAAATATATATACAGTTGAGAAATTGCACTCGAACGGTTCGGTCGATCTGCAAGAGCAAGCAAAACAGGACGCATTTCCATACCACCCAATCTGGTTCCCGACTCAACACCGCAATAACCAAACAGAGAAAGGGGTGTCTATGTGAAAGAAAAAAAAAAAATGAAGCAAAGACTGGGTTGGGGTCAAACGCGGGCAATAGCGCAATCAAATCAAATCACTGCCTTCTCGTTTCCTGGTGGGATCCGACTCGGCTGTGTCCAGTCGTGTCACTGCCCTCAAACGGTGGGCATGTGAGCAAAACGAAAAAGTCAACAGCAAACAGGTACTTGGACATCATCCGACAACACAATATCTGCAGATGGTATTCGAATAACAGGCTGCAAGGACTAGCCTGCATATTGAAAGTGCCTCGTACTGGCGAGGGTCATGAAAATGTAATCGTAAATCGGTAAGTCGTGCCATGCCGAAACATATTCCAGGGCAATCCAAAAAGAAAAAAGAAATAGAAGAAAAGAAAAAAAATAGAAAAGAAAACGAGGTCTATGGTCGTAATGAGAGAAAGGAAAGCCGAGAAAAGTTACAAAGGAACACCGAAACCCGATCCCCGCTTGTTCCAGGGAACCATATATATGTCCGTTCCTCATAAACACAAATCCAGGTGGGGGTATCAAATGTTTGGGACTGAGCAGGACCTGAGCCTGCAGTAAAAGAGTAAGGTCGCGTGGAGAAGTAAAGTGTTGTACAATGACGAAGAAAACCATCTGAAGCAGGATATCACGATGCGCACGGATCAATCACACACGACGCCGAAAGCAAGGAACAGTTGCTTCCAAAAAGAGTATAAAAAAAAAGGGCAAAAGAAAGGCAGAGAAGATTCAAACGAAATCGCTAAGTCGACAAGCGAGAAACGCGCCAACGGCATGTATGAACCAAACATCGAATGGAGAACCAGAATCGTAGATAGATCTACTCCTCGTCGTCACCTGATCCGGTTTCTTTTTCGCCCTTGTGGACCTTTTTATGTCGGCGCAAGTTGGAAACGACGGAGAAATGTCGGCCACAGCCTTCAACATCGCAGGCATACGCTGCAAAAACCCGTTAGTTTATGGATATGGAAGACGTCAAGATCGACATACGCTTCTCGCCAGTGTGGCTGTACATGTGAGTTTGGAGAGACGATGGGCGCGTGAAGCGCTTGTCGCAAACTTTGCACTTGTGTTTCTTCTGCGCGTTCGACGGCATCTTGGAGCTGAATTGGCTCATCATCGACTGCGGACCGGCTGGCGCGGCAGCACCCAGCAGGGTATTTGGTCGCGGGAGCGTCCGCGACGGCAAACCATCGTACGTCTCAGACGTCGAGCTGTAGTCGG
Organism: Talaromyces piceae; assembly: GCA_001657655.1. Classification (NCBI taxonomy): domain Eukaryota; kingdom Fungi; phylum Ascomycota; class Eurotiomycetes; order Eurotiales; family Trichocomaceae; genus Talaromyces; species Talaromyces piceae. The sequence goes on along the minus strand of JNNX01000004.1, from coordinate 3,439,940 downwards.
TGACGGATGAATCGACCGAGCCTACGGAGGCGCTATAATATGGGTAGTTGCCTGTTGACGACATGGACGAAACAGACGAATGAGTCGAGGGGAAACCATAAGAGTCGGCAGATCCGCGTGAGTTGCGAGGCGCGTAGATGTTACGAGGAGTCAAGTCCTGACTAAGGGCGACCATGCCTCGGCTGGCATCGATGGCGTCGCTGTATGTCGCTGTTGGTTGCGAGACGCGAGCGTCGGCTCTGGCGGAAAAAAAATACATTATCAATTGACACGTCCGGGAACATGTGAAGGTAGCACGCAAGGCTGGGGAGATTGCATAGGCGAGCGACTTACTGGTGCGACATGCGACGGGCGTCTTGTTGCATCCCATGACCGTAGTTCAAAGGCGGGTAGTTAGCCGGCGTGAAGCCGCCGATGGGAGCGGCAGCGGTATAAGACGGAGCACCGTCAATGGTAGAGCGAGGCATCTCGTGCGAGAGATTCATCATGTCGGAACCCCCGTAGCCCGAGGTCGAGTAGTTGCTGCCGGCAACCAGCGACGGCGCAGAGACTGGAATGCTCGAGTAAGGCAAAGAGATGGCGGTCGGGCGGGTGACATCGCCGTGCTTGACCGGGTTCATGGCCAGCTGACTGCTGCCCATCGAGGTCGAGGTATACACGGGCGGGGTCGAATGCGACGAAGTATGGGCAGCCCACGGGTCTGTGAATTGGGGAGTCTGGCTGTGAGGCATGTTGTTTTGGTAGACATGATCGAAGCCCATGCCGCCGTATTGGCGGTTTTGATTCTCAATGACCATCGTCATGGAGGATGACGGAGGTGCCACGAAGTTGGGTTGATGGTAAATTGGAGAGGGTGGAAGGAAAACGAGGAATCAGGGGTGGACGAGCGAGGGACCTGTCCAAACACACGGGATGAAAATTCGCGATCAAGTTGGCTGGAGATGAAGGCCGCTGGCAATGCGTTTGCACGTGTCTGTCGGAGATAGTGCTGTGTTGACTGTGTTTGCCTTTGCTGTGGGCGATAACAGTGCTGCTTTGTTGTGTAGGCAGGGTGATGTGCCTGGTTATCGTGGATGTGAGGGAAAATAAGGTGATGTATATCCTTCCCTAGAGAAGAGAAGGAGACGACGGATGGTCTGGGGAAAAGAAAGGGGATCGACGTAGCTTAAGAAACGAGCAGGCACAGCGCTGGTATGGCATCCCATGCGGATATGTAGAGGTGGAAGCAGCCAAGGGTGCCACTGACGACTTTCCGTCGGGGAAGGCTGCAGATCCCTGACTGGACAGGCTAGCCTGCCTTGCCCAAACGGCGCTGGCGTCGAATTGCTCCCACGGCTTGGGGAGTGTGGGGGGGGGGGAGGAAGAGGAAGAAGGCTAACTCTGTAAGTGTGAGAGAAACTAGAGATGAGAGAGGGGGTCCCACTGCCCCTCTCTGGCGCTTCCCCACACAGGCACTCGCTGGTGGACCCCGAGCCGCGCGCGCATTGGGCCGTGGCGCGCCTAGTGGAGTAGGTCACCGGCAGCCACGGCCAGTGACTGGGTAGACGGCGCCGTCGCTAGCCCCGGCCGATTTTACTTTGGCGCTAGCCCGAAATTGGAGACCCTTTTTGGGTCTGCCCGGCCGTCCCAAATGCCCCAAAAAGGGTCTCAACGAGGAAAAAGAAAGAAGGCTTTCTTTTTGGGCATGTCCCGTTTGGGAGCTAGCGCCATGCGCTTTAGTTGCTAGTTTCCCCTACAGACATGGAGCTGCTGTGGCATGCTGTCCTCCCTCCGGCCACACGGACTAGTACTAACGATTCTTTAACTAGTGAGAAAAGATAACCCGGCTGGACGCTGCTGTGACGGGGCGACTAGCTGGGGCCCGGAGAGATTTTCGGACGCCCGTGGCATCCATGATTGGGTCTGTTTGCAGTGCTATCATTCGTATCGAGCATTTGAATCCTTCCGGCATCATGGGCCTGGAAACCGGGTATATATGTTGGTTACTGCTACCCTATTGCACTGCCTGGCTTCCTTCCGAGGGGACATTAAGTGAGGGGGGGGGATTGGCTTTTCATGTATGGTGTGTATGTGGGCGTGGTTGTGTGCGGGTATAGGGGAACAAGTCCAAAAGCCAAACCACAACAGAGAAAAGAGAAAAAAAAATAATAAATAAAAGAAAAGAAACGAAAAGTAAAAAAAAAAAAAAAAAAAAAAAAAAAANTAAACCAAGCTATGCGTGATCACCAGCTAAACCAAGTGCCATTAGCGCGCCTCTTTCGTGCTGGGGCCATGCAAGCTATCTGCTCAACGGGCGGTTCGACGATACAGTTGGGCGCAGTGGTTCGTAACTGAACCTGTGTAAAAGGAAAGGGAAAAAACAAAAAAAAAAAAAAAGAGGAAAGAGTTATTCGGTGCATATACTCTGAACTCCATCATGCTCGCTATTACTCCGAACGGAAGGTGGGCAAAATTCGATTTAGGCAAAGCCGATGACTTTGATAGGCTCGAATGGGCAATAGCAACCGCCAACAAGGGGGGGCGGTGACGGAACATTGCCAGTCGACGACGCGGGAAGATTATTTTTCTCAAAGGGACACACAAAAAGAAAGTTAGCGACACGACGAACGAAGGGTGGAGAAAAGAGACAAGAGGGAATCCTAGATGACAACAAGCCGGGTGGGCCACAGCAGCAAGACGGTGATTGGATGCATCGCTGCCACCCACGGACAAGGGAATTCCCAAATAGGACGGAGTGAGGAGAGGGGAGGGGAAGCGCCATTCCCAAAACGACGGAACTGCACGAGCCCTTCTGTGCAGTGGATTGTTTCAGCATGGTGGGGGCGCGTTCCAACAGCGAATAGCATGCTGCGCTGAGCGGCTAAGCCCGAATAAGAAGGCAAATCGGGCTAGCGCCAAACTCTGCCAGGGCACCCCCACTTTGGCGCGGCCGGGCCAATAAACCCACTAAGCGAGTGACATCTCGGTGTGGGGACGGCGCCGCACACGGCAGCGGCTCCATGAGTGGCCGGGAAGGCCAGTAAGCACAGAACCAAGGGCGGCGGGAGATGGCTTTTAGCGTAGTGGAGCACCGGCATTTACTGCTGATCCTACTGGCCTTATGTGCGCACCGTGGCAAATACCAAGCCAGCATACCGCGGGAAGGCAGCATCCTTCGTCTTGTCTACAAGTCCCACACCACTTGCACTTGGGGGGGGGGGGGGGGG